>JARKHS020001402.1:0-77431 GCA_030143305.2 Amblyomma americanum | reverse complement strand
AGCTTTCTCGATGAGCCAGCGCCGGAGGCGATCGGACATCTGGGCACCCTAGGCCAGAGGGGCTAACAGTGACGCATGTGTTTTAAATGATTTCGTTGTGGCCTTTTTCTAGTTACCCATGGCAGCTTGCTCGATGGGCCAGCGCCGGTGGCGATCGGGCATCCGGGCACCCTCGGCCAGAACGGCTAAGAGTGACGCATCTGTTGTAAATGGTTTCCTCTCGTTGTGGCATTTTTCTAATTAGCCACGGCAGCTTGCTCGATGGGCCAGCGCCGGAGGCGATCGGGCATCCGGGCACGCTATGCCAGAGCGGCTAACAGTGACGCATGTGTTGTAAATGGTTTCTTTCGCCTCGTTGTGGTATTTTTCTAGTTAGCCACGGCAGCTTGCTCGGTGTGCCAGCGCCGGTGGCGAGCAGTCATCCGGGCACCCTAGGCCAGTTCGGCTAACAGTGACGCATGTGTTGTAAATGGTTTCTTTTCCCTCGCTGTGGCATTTTTCTAGTTCGGCACGGCAGCTTGCTCGATGGGCCAGTGCTTGAAGCGAGCGGCGGGCATCCGGGCACCCTAGGCCAGAGCGGCTAAGAGTGACGCATGTGTTGTAAATGGTTTCTTTCCCCTCGTTGTGTCATTTTTCTAGTTAGCCAAGACAGCTTGCTCGATGAGCCAGCGCCGGAGGCGAGCGGGCATCCGGGCACCCTAGGCCAGAGCGGCTAACAGTGACGCATGTGCTGTAAATAGTTTCTTTCCCCTCTTTGTGGCATTTTTCTAGTTAGCCACGGCCGCTTGCTCGATGCGCCAGCGCCGGAGGAGTTCGGTCATCCGGGCACCCTAGGCCAGAGCGGCTAACAGTGACGCATGTGTTGTAAATGGTTTCTTTCGCCTCGTTGTGGTATTTTTCTAGTTAGCCACGGCAGCTTTCTCGGTGTGCCAGCGCCGGTGGCGAGCAGTCATCCGGGCACCCTAGGCCAGATCGGCTAACAGTGACGCATGTGTTGTAAATGGTTTCTTTCCCCTCGCTGTGGCATTTTTCTAGTTCGGCACGGCAGCTTGCTCGATGGGCCAGCGCTTGAAGCGAGCAGCGGGCATCCGGGCACCCTCAGCCAGAACGGCTAAGAGTGACGCATGTGTTGTAAATAGTTTCTTCACCTCGTTGTGTCATTTTTCTAGTTAGCCCAGACAGCTTGCTCGATGGGCCAGCGCCGGAGGCGAGCGGGCATCCGGGAACCCTAGGCCAGAGTGGCTAACGTTGACACATATGTTGTAAATGGTTTCTTTCCCCTCGTTGTGGCATTTTTGTAATTAGCTACGGCAGCTTTTTCGATGCGCCAGCGCCGGAGGCGAGCGGGCATCCGGGCACTCTAGGCCAGAGCGGCTAACAGTGACGCATGTGTTGTAAATGGTTTCTTTCCTCTCGTTTTGGCATTTTTCTAGTTAGCCACAGCAGCTTTCTCGATGAGCCAGCGCCGTCTCGATGAGCCACTGCCGGAGGCGATCGGGCATCCGGGCACCCTAGGCCAAAGCGGCTAACAGTGACGCATGTGTTTTAAATTATTTCTTCTCGTTGTGGCATTTTTCTAGTTACCCATGGCAGCTTGCTCGATGCGCCAGCGCCGGTGGCGATCGGGCATCTGGGCACCCTAGGCCAGAGCGGCTAACAGTGACGCATGTGTTTTAAATGATTTCTTTCTTCTCGTTGTGGCCTTTTTCTAGTTACCCATGGCAGCTTGCTCGATGGGCCAGCGCCGGTGGCGATCGGGCATCCGGGAACACTAGGCCAGAACGGCTAAGAGTGACGCATGTGTTGTAAATGGTTTCCTCTTGTTGTGGCATTTTTCTAATTAGCCACGGCAGCTTGCTCGATGGGCCAGCGCCGGAGGCCATCGGGCATCCGGGCACCCTAGGCCCGAGCGACTAACAGCGACACATGTGTTTTAAATGATTTCTTTCCCCTCAATGTGGCATTTTTCTAGTTAGCCACGGCAGCTTTCTCGATGGGCCAGCGCCAGAGGCGAGCGGGCATCCGGGCACTCTAGCCCAGAGCGGCTAACAGTGACACATGTGGTGTAAATGGTTTCTTTCCACACGTAGTGGCATTTTTCTATTTAGCCACGGCCGCTTGCTCGATGGGCCAGCGCCGGAGGCGAGCGGGTATCCGGGCACCCTTGGCCAGAGCGGCTAATAGTGACGCATGTGGTGTAAATGGTTTCTTTCCACTCGTAGTGGCATTTTTCAAGTTAGCCACGGCCGCTTGCTTGACGGGCCAGCGCCGGATGCGATCGGGCATCCGGGCACCCTAGGCCAGAACGGCTAAGAGTGACACGTCATGTCTTGTAAATGGTTTCTTTCCCCTCGTTGTGGCATTTTTCTAGTTAGCCACGGCAGCTTGCTCGATGGGCCACAGCCTGGGGCGTTCGGGCATCCGGGCACCCCAGGCCAGAGCGGCTGACAGTGACTTATGTGTTGTAAATTGTTTGTTTCCGCTCGTAGTGGCATTTTTTAGTTAGCCGTGGCCGCTAGCTCGATGGGCCAGCGCCGGAGGCGATCGGGCATCCGGGCACCCTAGGCCAGAGCGGCTAACAGTGACGCATGTGTTGTAAATGGTTTCTTTCCCCTACTTGTGGCATTTTTCTAGTTAGCCACGACAGCTTGCCCGATGGGCAAGCGCCAGAGGCGAGCGGGCGTCCGGGCACCCTAGGCCAGAGCGGCTAACAGTGACGCATGTGTTGTAAATGGTTTCTTTCCTCTCGTTGTGGCATTTTTCTAGTTATCCACGGCAGCTTGATCGATGGGCCAGTGCCGGAGGCGAGCGGGCATCCGAGCACCCTAGGCCAGAGCGGCTATCTGTGACTCATATGCTGTAAATGGTTCCTTTCCCCTCGTTGTGGCATTTTTCTAGTTAGAAGGCAGCCTGCTCGATAGGCCAGCGCCGGAGGCGATCGGGCATCTGGGCACCCTAGGCCAGAGCGGCTAACAGTGACCCATGTGTTTTAAATGATTTCTTTCGCCTCGATTTGGCATTTTTCTAGATAGCCACGGCAGCTTGCTCGATGAGCCAGCGCCGGAGGCGATTGGGCTTCCGGGAACCCTAGGCAGGGACGCATGTGTTGTAAATGGTTTCTTTCCCCTGGTTGTGGCATTTTTCTAGTTAGCCTCAGCAGCTTGCTCAATGGGCGAGCGCCGAAGGCGAGCGGGCATCCGGGTACCCTAGGCCAGAGCGGCTAACAGATACGTGTGTGTTGTAAATGGTTTCATTCGCATCGTTTTGGCATTTTTCTAGTTAGCCACGGCAGCTTGCTCGATGAGCCAGCGCCGGAGGAGATCGGGCATCCGGGCACCCTAGGCCAGAGCGGCTAACAGTGACGCATGTGTTTTAAATGATTTCATTCTTCTCGTTGTGGCATTTTACTAGTTAGCCACGGCAGCTTGCTCGATGGGCCAGCGCTGGAGGTGATCGGGCATCCGGGCACCCTAGGCCAGAACGGCTAGTAGTGACGAATGTGTTGTAAATGGTTTCCTCTCGTTGTGGCATTTTTTCAATTAGCCACGGCAGCTTGCTCGATGGCCCAGCGCCGGAGGCGATCGGGCATACGGGCACCCTAGGCCAGGACGGCTAATAGTGACGCATATGTTTTAAATGGTTTCTTTCCCCTCGTTGCGGCATTGTTCTAGTTAGATGGCGGCTTGCTCGATGGGCCGGCGCCGGAGGCGATCGGGCATCCGGGCACCCTAGGCCAGAGCGGCTAACAGTGAGACATGTTGTGTAAATGGTTTCTTATCTCTCGTTGCGTCATTTTTGTTAGCCACGACAGCTTGCTCGATGGTCAAGCGCCGGAGGCGAGCGGGCATCCGTGCACCATAGGCCAGAGCGGCTAACAGTGACGCATGTGTTGTAAATGGATTCTTTCCTCTCGTTGTGGCATTTTTCTAGTTAGCCACGGCAGCTTGCTCAATGGGCCAGCGCCGAAGGCGAGCGGACATCAAGGCACCCTAGGCCAGAGCGGCCAACAGTGACGCGTGTGTTGTAAATGGTTTCTTTTCTCATCGTTTTGGCATTTTTCTAGTTAGCCACGGCAGCTTCCTTGATGAGCCAGCGCCGTCTCGATGAGCCAGCGCCGGAGGCGATCGGGCATCTGGGCACTCTAGGCCAGTGCGGCTAACAGTGACGCATGTGTTTTAAATGATTTCTTTCTTCTCGTTGTGGCATTTTTCTAATTAGCCACGGCAGCTTGCTCGATGGGCCAGCGCCGGAGGCGAGCGGGCGTCCGGGCACCCTAGGACAGAGCGGCTAACAGTGACGCATGTGTTGTAAATGGTTTCTTTCCCCTCGTTGTGGCATTTTTCTAGTTAACCACGGCAGCTTGATCGATGGGCCATCGCCGAAGGCGAGCGTGAATCCGGGCACCCTAGTCCAGAGCGGCTAACAGATACGCGTGTGTTGTAAATGGTTTCTTTTGCATCGTTTTGGCATTTTTCTAGTTAGCCACGGCCGCTTGCTCAATGGGCCAGCGCCGGAGGCGAGCAGACATCAAGGCACCCTAGGCCAGAGCGGCCAACAGTGACGCGGGTGTTGTAAATGGTTTCTTTCGCATCGTTTTGGCATTTTTCTAGTTAGCCACGGCAGCTTCCTCGATGAGCCAGCTCCGTCTCGATGAGCCAGCGCCGGAGGCGATCGGGCATCTGGGCACTCTAGGCCAGTGCGGCTAACAGTGACGCATGTGTTTTAAATGATTTCTTTCTTCTCGTTGTGGCATTTTTCTAATTAGCCACGGCAGCTTGCTCGATGGGCCAGCGCTGGAGGCGAGCGGGCGTCCGGGCACCCTAGGCCAGAGCGGCTAACAGTGACGCATGTGTTGTAAATGGTTTCTTTCCCCTCGTTGTGGCATTTTTCTAGTTAACCACGGCAGCTTGCTCAATGGGCCATCGCCGAAGGCGAGCGGGCATCCGGGCTCCCTAGGCCAGAGCGGCTAACAGATACGCGTGTGTTGTAAATGGTTTCTTTTGCATCGTTTTGGCATTTTTCTAGTTAGCCACGGTAGCTTTCTCGATGAGCCAGCGCCGTCTGGATGAGCCAGCGCCGGAGGCGATCGGGCATCTGGGCACCCTAGGCCAGAGGGGCTAACAGTGACGCATGTGTTTTATATGATTTCTTTCTTCTCGTTGTGGCCTTTATCTAGTTACCCATGGCAGCTTGCTCGATGGGCCAGCGCCGGTGGCGATCGGGCATCCGGGCACCCTCGGCCAGAACGGCTAAGAGTGACGCATCTGTTGTAAATGGTTTCCTCTCGTTGTGGCATTTTTCTAATTAGCCACGGCAGCTTGCTCGATGGGCCAGCGCCGGAGGCGATCGGGCATCCGGGCACGCTATGCCAGAGCGGCTAACAGTGACGCATGTGTTGTAAATGGTTTCTTTCGCCTCGTTGTGGTATTTTTATAGTTAGCCACGGGAGCTTGCTCGGTGTGCCAGCGCCGGTGGCGAGCAGTCATCCGGGCACCCTAGGCCAGATCGGCTAACAGTGGCGCATGTGTTGTAAATGGTTTCTTTCCCATCGCTGTGGCATTTTTCTAGTTCGGCACGGCAGCTTGCTCGATGGGCCAGTGCTTGAAGCGAGCGGCGGGCATCCGGGCACCATAGGCCAGAGCGGCTAAGAGTGACGCATGTGTTGTAAATGGTTTCTTTCCCCTTGTTGTGTCATTTTTCTAGTTAGCCAAGACAGCTTGCTCGATGAGCCAGCGCCGGAGGCGAGCGGGCATCCGGGCACCCTAGGCCAGAGCGGCTAACAGTGACGCATGTGTTGTAAATGGTTTCTTTCCCCTCGTTGTGGCATTTTTCTAGTTAGCCACGGAAGCTTGCTCAATGGGCCATCGCCGAAGGCGAGCGGGCATCCGGGCACCCTAGGCCAGAGCGGCTAACAGTGACGCATGTGTTGTAAATGGTTTCTTTCGCCTCGTTGTGGTATTTTTCTAGTTAGCCACGGCAGCTTGCTCGGTGTGCCAGCGCCGGCGGCGAACAGTCATCCGGGCACCCTTGGCCAGATCGGCTAACAGTGACGCATGTGTTGTAAATGGTTTCTTTCCCCTCGCTGTGGCATTTTTCTAGTTCGGCACGGCAGCTTGCTCGATGGGCCAGCGCTTGAAGCGAGCGGCGGGCATCCGGGCACCCTCAGCAAGAACGGCTAAGAGTGACGCATGTGTTGTAAATGGTTTCTTCACCTCGTTGTGTCATTTTTCTAGTTAGCCCAGACAGCTTGCTCGATGGGCCAGCGCCGGAGGCGAGCGGGCATCCGGGAACCCTAGGCCAGAGTGGCTAACGTTGACACATATGTTGTAAATGGTTTCTTTCCCCTCGTTGCGGCATTGTTCTAGTTAGATGGCGGCTTGCTCGATGGTCCAGCTCCGGAGGCGAGCGGGCATCCGTGCACCCTAGGCCAGAGCGGCTAACAGATAGGCGTGTGTTGTAAATGGTTTCTTTTGCATCGTTTTGGCATTTTTCTAGTTAGCCACGGCAGCTTGCTCGATGGGCCGCGCCGGAGGCGATCGGGCATCCGGGCGCCCTAGGCCAGAGCGGCTAACAGTGAGGCATGTGTTGTAAATGGTTTTTTATCCCTCGTTGCGTCATTTTTCTAGTTAGCCACGACAGCTTGCTCGATGGGCAAGCGCCTGAGGCGAGCGGGCATCCGTGCACCATAGGCCAGAGTGGCTAGCAGTGACGCATATGCTGTAAGTGGTTTCTTTCCCCTCGTTGTGGCATTTTTCTAGATAGAAGGCAGCCTCCTCGATAGGCCAGCGCCGGAGGCGATCGGGCATCCGAGCACCCTAGGCCAGAACGGCAAAGAGTGACGCATGTGTTGTAAATGGATTATTTCCTCTCGTTGTGGCATTTTTCTAGTTAGCCACGGCAGCTTGCTCAATGGGCCAGCGCCGAAGGCGAGCGGACATCAAGGCACCCTAGGCCAGAGCGGCTAACAGTGACGCGTGTGTTGTAAATGGTTTCTTTCCTCTCGTTTTGGCATTTTTCTAGTTAGCCACAGCAGCTTTCTCGATGAGCCAGCGCCGTCTCGATGAGCCACTGCCGGAGGCGATCGGGCATCCGGGCACCCTAGGCCAAAGCGGCTAACAGTGACGCATGTGTTTTAAATTATTTCTTCTCGTTGTGGCATTTTTCTAGTTACCCATGGCAGCTTGCTCGATGCGCCAGCGCCGGTGGCGATCGGGCATCTGGGCACCCTAGGCCAGAGCGGCTAACAGTGACGCATGTGTTTTAAATGATTTCTTTCTTCTCGTTGTGGCCTTTTTCTAGTTACCCATGGCAGCTTGCTCGATGGGCCAGCGCCGGTGGCGATCGGGCATCCGGGAACACTAGGCCAGAACGGCTAAGAGTGACGCATGTGTTGTAAATGGTTTCCTCTTGTTGTGGCATTTTTCTAATTAGCCACGGCAGCTTGCTCGATGGGCCAGCGCCGGAGGCCATCGGGCATCCGGGCACCCTAGGCCCGAGTGACTAACAGGGACACATGTGTTTTAAATGATTTCTTTCCCCTCAATGTGGCATTTTTCTAGTTAGCCACGGCAGCTTGCTCGATGGGCCAGCGCCAGAGGCGAGCGGGCATCCGGGCACTCTAGCCCAGAGCGGCTAACAGTGACACATGTGGTGTAAATGGTTTCTTTCCACACGTAGTGGCATTTTTCTATTTAGCCACGGCCGCTTGCTCGATGGGCCAGCGCCGGAGGCGAGCGGGCATCCGGGCACCCTAGGCCAGAGCGGCTAACAGTGACGCATGTGTTGTAAATAGTTTCTTCCCCTCGTTGTGGCATTTTTCTAGTTAGATGGCAGATGGCTCGATGTGCTAGCGCTGGAGGCGAGCGGGCATCCGTGCACCCTATGCCAGATCGGCTAACAGTGACGCATGTGTTGTAAATGGTTTCTTCCCTCTCGTTGTGGCATTTTTTTTTAGTTCGCCACGGCAGCTTGCTCGATGGGCCAGCGCTGGAGGCGATCGGGTATCCGGGCACCCTTGGCCAGAACGGCTAACAGTGACACGTCATGTGTTGTAAATGGTTTCTTTCCCCTCGTTGTGGCATTTTTCTAGTTAGCCACGGCAGCTTGCTCGATGGGCCACAGCCTGGGGCGTTCGGGCATCCGGGCACCCCAGGCCAGAGCGGCTGACAGTGACTTATGTGTTGTAAATTGTTTGTTTCCGCTCGTAGTGGCATTTTTTAGTTAGCCGTGGCCGCTAGCTCGATGGGCCAGCGCCGGAGGCGATCGGGCATCCGGGCACCCTAGGCCAGAGCGGCTAACAGTGACGCATGTGTTGTAAATGGTTTCTTTCCCCTCGTTGTGGCATTTTTCTAGTTAGCCACGACAGCTTGCTCGATGGGCAAGCGCCAGAGGCGAGCGGGCGTCCGGGCACCCTAGGCCAGAGCGGCTAACAGTGACGCATGTGTTGTAAATGGTTTCTTTCCTCTCGTTGTGGCATTTTTCTAGTTATCCACGGCAGCTTGATCGATGGGCCAGTGCCGGAGGCGAGCGGGCATCCGAGCACCCTAGGCCAGAGCGGCTATCTGTGACTCATATGCTGTAAATGGTTCCTTTCCCCTCGTTGTGGCATTTTTCTAGTTAGAAGGCAGCCTGCTCGATAGGCCAGCGCCGGAGGCGATCGGGCATCTGGGCACCCTAGGCCAGAGCGGCTAACAGTGACGCATGTGTTTTAAATGATTTCTTTCGCCTCGATTTGGCATTTTTCTAGATAGCCACGGCAGCTTGCTCGATGAGCCAGCGCCGGAGGCGATTGGGCATCCGGGAACCCTAGGCCAGAGCGGCTAACAGGGACGCATGTGTTGTAAATGGTTTCTTTCCCCTGGTTGTGGCATTTTTCTAGTTAGCCTCAGCAGCTTGCTCAATGGGCGAGCGCCGAAGGCGAGCGGGCATCCGGGTACCCTAGGCCAGAGCGGCTAACAGATACGTGTGTGTTGTAAATGGTTTCATTCGCATCGTTTTGGCATTTTTCTAGTTAGCCACGGCAGCTTGCTCGATGGGCCAGCGCTGGAGGTGATCGGACATCCGTGCACCCTAGGCCAGAACGGCTAGTAGTGACGAATGTGTTGTAAATGGTTTCCTCTCGTTGTGGCATTTTTTCAATTAGCCACGGCAGCTTGCTCGATGGCCCAGCGCCGGAGGCGATCGGGCATACGGGCACCCTAGGCCAGGACGGCTAATAGTGACGCAAGTGTTGCAAATGGTTTCGTCTCGTTGTGGCATTTTTCTATTTAGCCACGGCCGCTTGCTCGATGGGCAAGCGCCGGAGGCGATCGGGTATCCGAGCACCCTAGGCCAGAACGGATAAGAGTGACGCATGTGTTTTAAATGGTTTCCTTCCCCTCGTTGTGGCATTTTTCTAGTTAGCCACGGCAGCTTGCTCGACGGGCCAGCGCCGGAGGCGATCGGGCATCCGGGCACCCTAGGCCAGAGCGGCTAACAGTGACGCATGTGTTGTAAATGGTTTCTTTTGCCTCGTTGTGGTATTTTTCTAGTTAGCCACGGCAGCTTGCTCGGTGTGCCAGCGCCGGTGGCGAGCAGTCATCCGGGCACCCTAGGCCAGATCGGCTAACAGTGACGCATGTGTTGTAAATGGTTTATTTCCCCTCGCTGTGACATTTTTCTAGTTCGGCACGGCAGCTTGCTCGATGGGCCAGTGCTTGAAGCGAGCGGCGGGAATCCGGGCACCCTAGGCCAGAGCGGCTAAGAGTGACGCATGTGTTATAAATGGTTTCTTCCCCCTCGTTGTGTCATTTTTCTAGTTAGCCAAGACAGCTTGCTCGATGAGCCAGCGCCGGAGGCGAGCGGGCATCCGGGCACCCTAGGCAAGAGTGGCTAACGTTGACGCATATGTTTTAAATGGTTTCTTTCCCCTCGTTGCGGCATTGTTCTAGTTAGATGGCGGCTTGCTCGATGGGCCGGCGCCGGAGGCGATCGGGCATCCGGGCACTCTAGGCCAGAGCGGCTAACAGTGAGACATGTTGTGTAAATGGTTTCTAATCTCTCGTTGCGTCATTTTTGTTAGCCACGACAGCTTGCTCGATGGTCAAGCGCCGGAGGCGAGCGGGCATCCGTGCACCATAGGCCAGAGCGGCTAACAGTGACGCATGTGTTGTAAATGGATTCTTTCCTCTCGTTGTGGCATTTTTCTAGTTAGCCACGGCAGCTTGCTCAATGGGCCAGCGCCGAAGGCGAGCGGACATCAAGGCGCCCTAGGCCAGAGCGGCCAACAGTGACGCGTGTGTTGTAAATGGTTTCTTTCGCATCGTTTTGGCATTTTTCTAGTTAGCCACGGCAGCTTCCTCGATGAGCCAGCGCCGTCTCGATGAGCCAGCGCCGGAGGCGATCGGGCATCTGGGCACTCTAGGCCAGTGCGGCTAACAGTGACGCATGTGTTTTAAATGATTTCTTTCTTCTCGTGGCATTTTTCTAATTAGCCACGGCAGCTTGCTCGATGGGCCAGCGCCGGAGGCGAGCGGGCGTCCGGGCACCCTAGGCCAGAGCGGCTAACAGTGACGCATGTGTTGTAAATGGTTTCTTTCCCCTCGTTGTGGCATTTTTCTAGTTAGCCACGGCAGCTTGATCGATGGGCCATCGCCGAAGGCGAGCGTGCATCCGGGCATCCTAGTCCAGAGCGGCTAACAGATACGCGTGTGTTGTAAATGGTTTCTTTTGCATCGTTTTGGCATTTTTCTAGTTAGCCACGGCCGCTTGCTCAATGGGCCAGCGCCGGAGGCGAGCAGACATCAAGGCACCCTAGGCCAGAGCGGCCAACAGTGACGCGGGTGTTGTAAATGGTTTCTTTCGCATCGTTTTGGCATTTTTCTAGTTAGCCACGGCAGCTTCCTCGATGAGCCAGCTCCGGCTCGATGAGCCAGCGCCGGAGGCGATCGGGCATCTGGGCACTCTAGTCCAGTGCGGCTAACAGTGACGCATGTGTTTTAAGTGATTTCTTTCTTCTCGTTGTGGCATTTTTCTAATTAGCCACGGCAGCTTGCTCGATGGGCCAGCGCTGGAGGCGAGCGGGCGTCCGGGAACCCTAGGCCAGAGCGGCTAACAGTGACGCATGTGTTGTAAATGGTTTCTTTCCCCTCGTTGTGGCATTTTTCTAGTTAACCACGGCAGCTTGATCGATGGGCCATCGCTTTAGGCGAGCGGGCATCCGAGCACCCTAGGCCAGAGCGGCTATCTGTGACGCATGTGTTGTAAAATGTTTCTTTTGCCTCGATTTGGCATTTTTCTAGTTAGCCACGGCAGCTTGCTCGATGAGCCAGCGCCGGAGGCGATCGGGCCCCCGGGCACCCTAGGCCAGAGCGGCTAACAGTGACGCATGTGTTGTAAATGGTTTCTTTCCCCTCGTTGTGGCATTTTTCTAGTTAGCCACGGCAGCTTGCTCAATGGGCCATCGCCGAAGGCGAGCGGGCATCCGGGCACCCTAGGCCAGAGCGGCTAAGAGTGACGCATGTGTTTTAAATGGTTTCTTTCCCCTCGTTGTGGCATTTTTCTAGTTAGCCACGGCAGCTTGCTCGACGGGCCAGCGCCGGAGACGATCGGGCATCCGGGCACCCTAGGCCAGAGCGGCTAACAGTGACGCATGTGTTGTAAATGGTTTCTTTCGCCTCGTTGTGGCATTTTTCTAGTTAGCCACGGCAGCTTGCTCGGTGTGCCAGCGCCGGTGGCGAGCAGGCATCCGGGCACCCTAGGCCAGATCGGCTAACAGTGAAGCATGTGTTGTAAATGGTTTCTTTCCCCTCGCTGTGGCATTTTTCTAGTTCGACACGGCAGCTTGCTCGGTGGGCCAGCGCTTGAGGCGAGCGGCGGGCATCCGGGCACCCTAGGCCAGAGCGGCTAACAGTGACGCATGTGTTGTAAATGGATTCTTTCCTCTCGTTGTGGCATTTTTCTTGTTAGTCACGGCAGCTTGCTCAATGGGCCAGCGCCGAAGGCGAGCGGACATCAAGGCACCCTAGGCCAAAGCGGCTAACAGTGACGCGTGTGTTGTAAATGGTTTCTTTCGCATCGTTTTGGCATTTTTCTAGTTAGCCACGGCAGCTTTCTCGATGAGCCAGCGCCGTCTGGATGAGCCAGCGCCGGAGGCGATCGGGCATCTGGGCACCCTAGGCCAGAGGGGCTAACAGTGACGCATGTGTTTTATATGATTTCTTTCTTCTCGTTGTGGCCTTTTTCTAGTTACCCATGTCAGCTTGCTCGATGGGCCAGCGCCGGTGGCGATCGGGCATCCGGGCACCCTCGGCCAGAACGGCTAAGAGTGACGCATCTGTTGTAAATGGTTTCCTCTCGTTGTGGCATTTTTCTAATTAGCCACGGCAGCTTGCTCGATGGGCCAGCGCCGGAGGCGATCGGGCATCCGGGCACGCTATGCCAGAGCGGCTAACAGTGACGCATGTGTTGTAAATGGTTTCTTTCGCCTCGTTGTGGTATTATTATAGTTAGCCACGGGAGCTTGCTCGGTGTGCCAGCGCCGGTGGCGAGCAGTCATCCGGGCACCCTAGGCCAGATCGGCTAACAGTGGCGCATGTGTTGTAAATGGTTTCTTTCCCATCGCTGTGGCATTTTTCTAGTTCGGCACGGCAGCTTGCTCGATGGGCCAGTGCTTGAAGCGAGCGGCGGGCATCCGGGCACCCTAGGCCAGAGCGGCTAAGAGTGACGCATGTGTTGTAAATGGTTTCTTTCCCCTCGTTGTGTCATTTTTCTAGTTAGCCAAGACAGCTTGCTCGATGAGCCAGCGCCGGAGGCGAGCGGGCATCCGGGCACCCTAGGCCAGAGCGGCTAACAGTGACGCATGTGTTGTAAATGGTTTCTTTCCCCTCGTTGTGGCATTTTTCTAGTTAGCCACGGCAGCTTGCTCAATGGGCCATCGCCGAAGGCGAGCGGGCATCCGGGCACCCTAGGCCAGAGCGGCTAACAGTGACGCATGTGTTGTAAATGGTTTCTTTCGCCTCGTTGTGGTATTTTTCTAGTTAGCCACGGCAGCTTGCTCGGTGTGCCAGCGCCGGTGGCGAGCAGTCATCCGGGCACCCTAGGCCAGATCGGCTAACAGTGACGCATGTGTTGTAAATGGTTTCTTTCCCCTCGCTGTGGTATTTTTCTAGTTCGGCACGGCAGCTTGCTCGATGGGCCAGCGCTTGAAGCGAGCGGCGGGCATCCGGGCACCCTCAGCAAGAACGGCTAAGAGTGACGCATGTGTTGTAAATGGTTTCTTCACCTCGTTGTGTCATTTTTCTAGTTAGCCCAGACAGCTTGCTCGATGGGCCAGCGCCGGAGGCGAGCGGGCATCCGGGAACCCTAGGCCAGAGTGGCTAACGTTGACACATATGTTGTAAATGGTTTCTTTCCCCTCGTTGCGGCATTGTTCTAGTTAGATGGCGGCTTGCTCGATGGTCCAGCTCCGGGGGCGAGCGGGCATCCGTGCACCCTAGGCCAGAGCGGCTAACAGATAGGCGTGTGTTGTAAATGGTTTCTTTCGCCTCGTTGTGGCATTTTTCTAGTTAGCCACGGCAGCTTGCTCGGTGTGCCAGCGCCGATGGCGAGCAGGCATCCGGGCACCCTAGGCCAGATCGGCTAACAGTGACGCATGTGTTGTAAATGGTTTCTTTCCCCTCGCTGTGGCATTTTCCTAGTTCGGCACGGCAGCTTGCTCGATGGGCCAGCGCTTGAGGCGAGCGGCGGGCATCCGGGCACCCTAGGCCAGAGCGGCTAACAGTGACGCATGTGTTGTAAATGGATTCTTTCCTCTCGTTGTGGCATTTTTCTTGTTAGCCACGGCAGCTTGCTCAATGGGCCAGTGCCGAAGGCGAGCGGACATCAAGGCACCCTAGGCCAAAGCGGCTAACAGTGACGCGTGTGTTGTAAATGGTTTCTTTCGCATCGTTTTGGCATTTTTCTAGTTAGCCACGCCAGCTTTCTCGATGAGCCAGCGCCGTCTGGATGAGCCAGCGCCGGAGGCGATCGGGCATCTGGGCACCCTAGGCCAGAGCGGCTAACAGTGACGCATGTGTTTTAAATGATTTCTTTCTTCTCGTTGTGGCCTTTTTCTAGTTACCCATGGCAGCTTGCTCGATGGGCCAGCGCCGGAGGCGAGCGGGCATCCGGGCACTCTAGCCCAGAGCGGCTAACAGTGACGCATGTGGTATAAATGGTTTCCACACGTAGTGGCATTTTTCTATTTAGCCACGGCCGCTTGCTCGATGGGCCAGCGCCGGAGGCGAGCGGGCATCCGGGCACCCTAGGCCAGAGCGGCTAACAGTGACGCATGTGTTGTAAATGGTTTCTTCCCCTCGTTGTGGCATTTTTCCAGTTAGCCACGGCAGCTTGCTCGATGGGCCAGCGCCGGAGGCGATCGGGCATCCGGGCACCCTAGGCCAGGACGGCTAATAGTGACGCATGTGTTGTAAATGGTTTCCTCTCGTTGTGGCATTTTTTCAGTTAGGCATGGAAGCTTGCTTGATGGGCCAGCGCCGGAGGCGAGCGGGAATCCGGGCACCCTAGGCCAGATCGGCTAACAGTGGCGCATGTGGTGTAAATGGTTGCTTTCCACTCCTTGTGGCATTTTTCTATTTAGCCACGGCCGCTTGCTCGATGGGCAAGCGCCGGAGGCGATCGGGCATCCGAGCACCCTAGGCCAGAACGGATAAGAGTGACGCATGTGTTTTAAATGGTTTCTTTCCCCTCGTTGTGGCATTTTTCTAGTTAGCCACGGCAGCTTGCTCTACGGGCCAGCGCCGGAGGCGATGGGGCATCCGGGCACCCTAGGCCAGAGCGGCTAACAGTGACGAATGTGTTGTAAATGGTTTCTTTCGCCTCGTTGTGGTATTTTTCTAGTTAGCCACGGCAGCTTGCTCGATGGGCCAGCGCTGGAGGTGATCGGGCATCCGGGCACCCTAGGCCAGAACGGCTAACAGTGTGTTACGTCTCGCCTACAGCGCGCGGTATAGCCGGCGCGGATGCAACGGACGCCGCGGCTTCGTTCATCGCGGCCGCAACGCCTCCCGCCAAGCGCGTCCAGGCATGTTTCAGTGCCACGTGTCGTCGTGCGTGCGTGTGTGTGTGTGTGCATGTTTTGCCCACGCTTGTCAAAGCGCGGCAGCCGGGGAGAGGAGCTCCCCAACTGGGAGGCGAGGAGGTCTGACCGGCGCCGGCCTGGCGGACGCGCCCGTCACGCCTGAACATGTTCAAGCGTCGCCGTATCGGATGACTCTTCCCAAGCCGTTCCCTCTTGCCCTCGACTCCGTGGGTATAAAGCGAGCTGCCCCGGACGCCAAAGAGAGACTTCGATTTCTTCCTGCGAGTAACGTGGTCGCCCTGACCGGCTGCTCTTTTGCGATGCCAGAATAAACAAGTTGTTCTGTTGCCAGTCGACTCATCCTTTGCCGGGACCTTCGGATGTTTCCTGCTTTGCCCCAGGCCGCCAGGCCAACGCTACCCTTGGGGCTTGCAACCCAAATGCAACAACTGGTTGCCAGCGGTGAGATCCCGACAACGGAGGCCAGCAGCGAAGATATGCGGTCAACTGTATGCTGAGCAGCACAACGACCATCCGGGAGCAGTGCAACGAGCCCTGTGTGATGACTGGTTGCCTGCAGCGGAACGACTGCGCTGAATTCTTGGCTGCGAGGTTTTGTGAGTGCGGGACTTTCTTCTTCTGAGTTTTGCCAGGCTTTTGTTAGTGTCAGAAACAGAGCTGGTAATTGTGTTGTCGTTGCTGCCGGGTTAGTTTGCGGCAAGACAATAGTAGGCAGTAGAGAAAGCAGCATTCGGAGCAGCCATGGATTTGAAGTCGTTGCGCAAACCGAAATTGCTGGAGCTTGCAAGAGAGTTGGGTCTGGATGTCTCAGACAAACTCAGAAAACCAGAACTGCTAAGGGCTATTCTTGAGTTGGAGGCTGAGGATGACGAGCTGTCGGAATGCCTTGAGACCATTGAGGAGAGGGAGCAAAAAGAGAAAGACGAGCGCGAACGTAAAGAGCAAAAAGAGGAGCGCGAGCGTAAAGAGCAAAAAGAGAAAGACGAGCGCGAACGTAAAGATCAAAAAGATAAAGAGAAAGAAGAGCGCGCTTTGGAAATGAAGCGTCTCGAGGTAGAGATGGAACGCGCTCGTAATGGAAGTCAGGCACACGGTGCAGGAGAACGGGTATCGTTCAAAATGACTGACCTGATGCGGCCGTTTAAGCTTGGAGAGGACATTGGTTTGTTCCTGGTTAACTTTGAGCGAACGTGCGAGAAGCAGGGGTTCTCTCGGGAAACGTGGCCACAGCGCTTGCTCACTTTGTTACCCGCCGAGGCGGCCGACGTAGTCGCTCGCTTGAAGAGAGAGGAGGCAGAGGATTTCGACCAAGTGAAATCGAGTCTGCTAAAAAAGTACAGGCTGTCAGCGGAGGCGTTCCGTCGGAAGTTTCGGGAAAATGAAAAAGGCAGAAATGAGTCATATACAGAGTTTGCCTACAGGCTTATGTCAAACATGCAGGAGTGGCTCAAAGAAGAGAAAGCGTTTGGTGACCACGAGAAAATTCTGCAGTGTTTCGGGCTGGAACAGTTTTATAGTCGGTTACCTGAGAACGTGCGGTACTGGGTCTTGGATAGGCCAGACGTTAGTACAGTGGCTAAAGCCGCCGAGCTAGCCGAGGAGTTTGTGACGCGTCGGGCTCGCGGAGCTAAGGACGGTCAAAAGGGTGAATTTGGCTCCAAGTCTGAGAGGTCGAAGTTCACACCCATGAGAGCAAGGGGGGACACGCGTAGTGCGGATGCGAGTGAAAGCAGTCCGACCGAACGTAAGGAGACGGCGGCAGCCGAAGCCGAACGCAGAAAGCGGTTCGAGAGGAGGCAAGCGCGCGTGTGTTATACGTGCCAGAAGCCGGGTCACTTTTCGGCGCAGTGTCCAGAAACAAAAAGAGAAGTCGTGTGTTTGTCATTATGTAGCACTGACGAGAACATGAAGCTTCTCGAGCCTTACATGCGAGACTTCCTCGTGAACGGGAAAGAGTGCCGAGTGCTTCGTGATTCCGCAGCTACAATGGATGTAGTTCACCCCTCTTACGTAGAACCCGATATGTTCACGGGCGAGTGCGCATGGATCAAGCAAGCCTTGGAAGCTCATAGCGTGTGTCTGCCCGTAGCAAAAGTGCTTATTGAAGGACCTTTCGGAGCACTTGAGACGGAGGCCGTAGTGTCATCTATGCTGCCCCCCCAGTACCCGTACCTATTTTCGAACAGGTCCGATCACCTCCTGCGCGAGAAGGGGCTTTTGTTTGGTGAGGCTAGCGTTCAGGCCTTAACCAGATCGAGAGTTCGGGAGCTCGCTGCAAAGGCGGTAGTTGCGGGGCCGACGTTGTCGAACAATGAGAAAGGGTCGGAGGCGCAGCAAGCTGATACTCAGAGCACGTCCGAACTGAATAAAATTGAGCCTGTAGCGTTGAAGGCACCAGGTACTGGAGAGGAAATGCCCGACAAGGGAAAGTTAGAAGAGCTTCCGGTCGAGCTTCCGGGACTAGGCTCAGTGACGAACAGGGAAGACACTGATCAGGTCATTAGTGACTTACTCAGTAAAGCACCGCTGTCGCCTGAGCAGAAAACCGAACTACACCAACTCTTACAAGAGTTTCAAGGTCAGTTCTCTGAGAGGCCTGGTAGGACTTCTGTCCTTACTCATGATATAGAACTTACCTCCCCAGAGCCAGTACGATCCAAGGCGTACCGGGTGTCACCCCGCCAGCGCGATATTATGGAGGCTGAGGTAAAGAAAATGCTACAGCTCGGTGTTATTGAGGCGGGTGAGAGTGATTATACCTCCCCCTTGATTTTAGTTGAGGTACCGGGCAAGGAACCTCGTCCTTGCGTCGACTACCGCAGGCTTAATTCCATTACTAAGGATCAAATTTATCCGATCCCTAACATCGAGGAGCGCCTTGAGAAAGTTAGTAGCGCTCAGTTTATTTCCACCCTAGATCTTGTCAGGGGTTATTGGCAGGTTCCACTTACAGAAGAGGCTAGTAGGTATGCGGCGTTCATTTCACCAATGGGAACATTCCGTCCTAAAGTTTTGAGTTTTGGTTTGAAGAACGCGCCATACTGCTTTTCAAGCCTCATGGACAAAGTGTTGCGAGGACAGGAAGAATTCGCTTTACCGTATTTAGACGACGTAGCGATATTCTCCGCATCCTGGTCTGAGCATATGGCACACTTGCGGGCAGTGCTAACCCGCCTGCGCGAAGCGGGCTTGACAGTCAAAGCTCCCAAGTGCCAATTAGCACAGGCCGAGGTTGTATACCTCGGTCACGTGATTGGACAGGGTCGTCGCCGCCCCTCTGAAATAAAGGTGGCCGCTGTGCGAGACTTCCCGCAACCGCGCACGAAGACCGATATTCGGTCGTTCTTAGGTGTCGCCGGCTACTATCAGAGGTACATCCCCAGGTACTCCGATATCGCGGCTCCCCTGACGGATGCTCTAAGAAAAACAGAGCCCCAAACAGTCGTCTGGAGCGAGACAAAGGAGAGAGCTTTTAGCGCCCTAAAGAGCGCCCTAACAAGCCAGCCTGTGCTACGATCGCCAGACTATACCAAAGGGTTCGTTGTTCAGTGCGATGCTAGTGAGCGAGGCATGGGCGTTGTACTGTGCCAAAGGGACAATGGAGAAGTGGAACACCCCGTCCTGTATGCTAGTCGTAAGCTGACCTGTCGTGAGCAGGCGTACAGCGCCACCGAGAAAGAGTGTGCGTGTCTCGTGTGGGCCGTTCAGAAATTGTCATGCTACCTAGCCGGCTCGAGGTTTATCATTGAGACGGATCACTACCCTCTCCAATGGCTGCAGACCATATCTCCCAAAAATGGCCGCCTCCTGCGCTGGAGCCTCGCTTTGCAACAATATTCCTTTGAGGTGCGTTACAAAAAGGGGAGTCTCAACGGTAACGCCGATGGCTTAAGTCGAAGCCCCTAACGTAGGAATCCGCCTCAAAGTTGTTGGTTACTGATGTTTTCTTCCTGAGGCAGGATTTTTAACATATTGCTTTTGTTTAGTGTTTCAAAGTGATTATGTGCTTTCTAGTGCAATTTTCCAATTTGTGGACGCGTTCTGAGTGCTGCTTGACTACTGTAAGGAACTAGGCAGTAGTATAAAAGGGGAAAGAGCCTGGCAGAGCTTAGTGAGGGTTGTCTCGTGCTTGCTGACTGAGCGGTTGCGTTTCGGCGTAGTTCTAACGCTTGCTGGGAACGAGCACAAAAATGGCAACTCTCCCGAAGTGACTTTGCAGTGCCCTGTGTGATCCTGAACCTGAGAACGAGGCCTTCTCTGTGCGCTGCGCTCAAGCAACGTCGAGGGACGACCGGTTTCGTTTACGAGCATCATCGAGCGACATCCCTCTGGACAGCGGATGCAGTCCCCTGACCATCGGGATCTCCTTCTCCCGGCGGGGCGGTCTGTTACGTCTCGCCTACAGCGCGCGGTATAGCCGGCGCGGATGCAACGGACGCCGCGGCTTCGTTCATCGCGGCCGCAACGCCTCCCGCCAAGCGCGTCCAGGCATGTTTCAGTGCCACGTGTCGTCGTGCGTGCGTGTGTGTGTGTGTGCATGTTTTGCCCACGCTTGTCAAAGCGCGGCAGCCGGGGAGAGGAGCTCCCCAACTGGGAGGCGAGGAGGTCTGACCGGCGCCGGCCTGGCGGACGCGCCCGTCACGCCTGAACATGTTCAAGCGTCGCCGTATCGGATGACTCTTCCCAAGCCGTTCCCTCTTGCCCTCGACTCCGTGGGTATAAAGCGAGCTGCCCCGGACGCCAAAGAGAGACTTCGATTTCTTCCTGCGAGTAACGTGGTCGCCCTGACCGGCTGCTCTTTTGCGATGCCAGAATAAACAAGTTGTTCTGTTGCCAGTCGACTCATCCTTTGCCGGGACCTTCGGATGTTTCCTGCTTTGCCCCAGGCCGCCAGGCCAACGCTACCCTTGGGGCTTGCAACCCATTTGCAACAAGTGACGCATGTGGTGTAAATGGTTTCTTTCCACTCCTAGTGGCATTTTTCTATTTAGCCACGGCCGCTTGCTCGATGGGCCAGCGCCGGAGGCTATCGGGCATACGGGCACCCTAGGCCAGGACGGCTAATAGTGACGCATGTGTTGTAAATGGTTTCCTCTCGTTGTGGCATTTTTCTATTTAGCCATGGCCGCTTGCTCGATGGGCAAGCGCCGGAGGCGATCGGGTATCCGAGCAGCCTAGGCCAGAACGGATAAAAGTGACGCATGTGTTTTAAATGGTTTCCTTCCCCTCGTTGTGGCATTTTTCTAGTTAGCCACGGCAGCTTGCTCGACGGGCCAGCGCCGGAGGCGATCGGGCATCCGGGCACCCTAGGCCAGAGCGGCTAACAGTGACGCATGTGTTGTAAATGGTTTCTTTTGCCTCGTTGTGGTATTTTTCTAGTTAGCCACGGCAGCTTCCTCGGTGTGCCAGCGCCGGTGGCGAGCAGTCATCCGGGCACCCTAGGCCAGATCGGCTAACAGTGACGCATGTGTTGTAAATGGTTTATTTCCCCTCGCTGTGACATTTTTCTAGTTCGGCACGGCAGCTTGCTCGATGGGCCAGTGCTTGAAGCGAGCGGCGGGAATCCGGGCACCCTAGGCCAGAGCGGCTAAGAGTGACGCATGTGTTGTAAATGGTTTCTTCCCCCTCGTTGTGCCATTTTTCTAGTTAGCCAAGACAGCTTGCTCGATGAGCCAGCGCCGGAGGCGAGCGGGCATCCGGGCACCCTAGGCAAGAGTGGCTAACGTTGACGCATATGTTTTAAATGGTTTCTTTCCCCTCGTTGCGGCATTGTTCTAGTTAGATGGCGGCTTGCTCGATGGTCCACCTCGGGAGGCGAGCGGGCATCCGGGCACCCTAGGCCAGAACGGCTAAGAGTGACGCATGTGTTGTAAATGGTTTCTTTCTTCTCGTTGTGGCATTTTTCTAGTTAGCCACGGCAGCTTGCTCGATGGGCCGGCGCCGGAGGCGATCGGGCATCCGGGCACCCTAGGCCAGAGCGGCTAACAGTGAGGCATGTTGTGTAAATGGTTTCTAATCTCTCGTTGCGTCATTTTTGTTAGCCACGACAGCTTGCTCGATGGTCAAGCGCCGGAGGCGAGCGGGCATCCGTCCACCATAGGCCAGAGCGGCTAACAGTGACGCATGTGTTGTAAATGGATTCTTTCCTCTCGTTGTGGCATTTTTCTAGTTAGCCACGGCAGCTTGCTCAATGGGCCAGCGCCGAAGGCGAGCGGACATCAAGGCACCCTAGGCCAGAGCGGCCAACAGTGACGCGTGTGTTGTAAATGGTTTCTTTCGCATCGTTTTGGCATTTTTCTAGTTAGCCACGGCAGCTTCCTCGATGAGCCAGCGCTGTCTCGATGAGCCAGCGCCGGAGGCGATCGGGCATCTGGGCACTCTAGGCCAGTGCGGCTAACAGTGACGCATGTGTTTTAAATGATTTCTTTCTTCTCGTTGTGGCATTTTTCTAATTAGCCACGGCAGCTTGCTCTTTGGGCCAGCGCCGGAGGCGAGCGGGCGTCCGGGCACCCTAGGCCAGAGCGGCTAACAGTGACGCATGTGTTGTAGATGGTTTCTTTCCCCTCGTTGTGGCATATTTCTAGTTAACCACGGCAGCTTGATCGATGGGCCATCGCCGAAGGCGAGCGTGCATCCGGGCACCCTAGTCCAGAGCGGCTAACAGATACGCGTGTGTTGTAAATGGTTTCTTTTGCATCGTTTTGGCATTTTTCTAGTTAGCCACGGCCGCTTGCTCAATGGGCCAGCGCCGGAGGCGAGCAGACATCAAGGTACCCTAGGCCAGAGCGGCCAACAGTGACGCGTGTGTTGTAAATGGTTTCTTTCGCATCGTTTTGGCATTTTTCTAGTTAGCCACGGCAGCTTCCTCGATGAGCCAGCGCCGTCTCGATGAGCCAGCGCCGGAGGCGATCGGGCATCTGGGCACTCTAGGCCAGTGCGGCTAACAGTGACGCATGTGTTTTAAATGATTTCTTTCTTCTCGTTGTGGCATTTTTCTAATTAGCCACGGCAGCTTGCTCGATGGGCCAGCGCCGGAGGCGAGCGGGCGTCCGGGCACCCTAGGCCAGAGCGGCTAACAGTGACGCATGTGTTGTAAATGGTTTCTTTCCCCTCGTTGTGGCATTTTTCTAGTTAACCACGGCAGCTTGATCGATGGGCCATCGCCTTAGGCGAGCGGGCATCCGAGCACCCTAGGCCAGAGCGGCTATCTGTGACGCATATGTTGTAAAATGTTTCTTTTGCCTCGATTTGGCATTTTTCTAGTTAGCCACGGCAGCTTGCTCGATGAGCCAGCGCCGGAGGCGATCGGGCCCCCGGGCACCCTAGGCCAGAGCGGTTAACAGTGACGCATGTGTTGTAAATGGTTTCTTTCCCCTCGTTGTGGCATTTTTCTAGTTAGCCACGGCAGCTTGCTCCATGGGCCATCGCCGAAGGCGAGCGGGCATCCGGGCACCCTAGGCCAGAGCGGCTAACAGATACGCGTGTGTTGTAAATGGTTTCTTTTGCATCGTTTTGGCATTTTTCTAGTTAGCCACGGCCGCTTGCTCGATGGGCCAGCGCCGGAGGCGATCGGGCATCCGGGCACCCTAGGCGAGAACGGCTAAGAGTGACGCATGTGTTTTAAATGGTTTCTTTCCCCTCGTTGTGGCATTTTTCTAGTTAGCCACGGCAGCTTGCTCGACGGGCCAGCGCCGGAGACGATCGGGCATCCGGGCACCCTAGGCCAGAGCGGCTAACAGTGACGCATGTGTTGTAAATGGTTTCTTTCGCCTCGTTGTGGCATTTTTCTAGTTAGCCACGGCAGCTTGCTCGGTGTGCCAGCGCCGGTGGCGAGCAGGCATCCGGGCACCCTAGGCCAGATCGGCTAACAGTGACGCATGTGTTGTAAATGTGTTCTTTCCCCTCGCTGTGGCATTTTTCTAGTTCGACACGGCAGCTTGCTCGGTGGGCCAGCGCTTGAGGCGAGCGGCGGGCATCCGGGCATCCTAGGCCAGAGCGGCTAACAGTGACGCATGTGTTGTAAATGGATTCTTTCCTCTCGTTGTGGCATTTTTCTTGTTAGCCACGGCAGCTTGCTCAATGGGCCAGCGCCGAAGGCGAGCGGACATCAAGGCACCCTAGGCCAAAGCGGCTAACAGTGACGCGTGTGTTGTAAATGGTTTCTTTCGCATCGTTTTGGCATTTTTCTAGTTAGCCACGGCAGCTTTCTCGATGAGCCAGCGCCGTCTGGATGAGCTGGCGCCGGAGGCGATCGGGCATCTGGGCACCCTAGGCCAGAGGGGCTAACAGTGACGCATGTGTTTTATATAATTTCTTTCTTCTCGTTGTGGCCTTTTTCTAGTTACCCATGGCAGCTTGCTCGATGGGCCAGCGCCGGTGGCGATCGGGCATCCGGGCACCCTCGGCCAGAACGGCTAAGAGTGACGCATCAGTTGTAAATGGTTTCCTCTCGTTGTGGCATTTTTCTAATTAGCCACGGCAGCTTGCTCGATGGGCCAGCGTCGGAGGCGATCGGGCATCCGGGCACGCTATGCCAGAGCGGCTAACAGTGACGCATGTGTTGTAAATGGTGTCTTTCGCCTCGTTGTGGTATTTTTATAGTTAGCCACGGGAGCTTGCTCGGTGTTCCAGCGCCGGTGGCGAGCAGTCATCCGGGCACCCTAGGCCAGAGCGGCTAAGAGTGACGCATGTGTTGTAAATGGTTTCTTTCCCCTCGTTGTGTCATTTTTCTAGTTAGCCAAGACAGCTTGCTCGATGAGCCAGCGCCGGAGGCGAGCGGGCATCCGGGCACCCTAGGCCAGAGCGGCTAACAGTGACGCATGTGTTGTAAATGGTTTCTTTCCCCTTGTTGTGGCATTTTTCTTGTTAGCCACGGCAGCTTGCTCAATGGGCCATCGCCGAAGGCGAGCGGGCATCCGGGCACCCTAGGCCAGAGCGGCTAACAGATACGCGTGTGTTGTAAATGGTTTCTTTTGCATCGTTTTGGCATTTTTCTAGTTAGCCACGGCCGCTTGCTCGATGCGCCAGCGCCGGAGGCGATCGGGCATCCGGGATCCCTAGGCCAGAGCGGCTAACAGTGACGCATGTGTTGTATATGGTTTCTTTCGCCTCGTTGTGGTATTGTTCTAGTTAGATGGCGGCTTGCTCGATGGTCCAGCTCCGGAGGCGAGCGGGCATCCGTGCACCCTAGGCCAGAGCGGCTAACAGATAGGCGTGTGTTGTAAATGGTTTCTTTTGCATCGTTTTGGCATTTTTCTAGTTAGCCACGGCAGCTTGCTCGATGGGCCGGCGCCGGAGGCGATCGGGCATCCGGGCGCCCTAGGCCAGAGCGGCTAACAGTGAGGCATGTGTTGTAAATGGTTTTTTATCCCTCGTTGCGTCATTTTTCTAGTTAGCCACGACAGCTTGCTCGATGGGCAAGCGCCTGAGGCGAGCGGGCATCCGTGCACCATAGGCCAGAGAGGCTAGCAGTGACGCATATGCTGTAAGTGGTTTCTTTCCCCTCGTTGTGGCATTTTTCTAGTTAGAAGGCAGCCTGCTCGATAGGCCAGCGCCGTAGGCGATCGGGCATCCGGGCACCCTAGGCCAGAACGGCTAAGAGTGACGCATGTGTTGTAAAGGTTTCTTTCCTCTCGTTGTGGCATTTTTCTAGTTAGCCACGGCAGCTTTTTCGATGCGACAGCGCCGGAGGCGAGCGGACATCCGGGCACCCTATGCCAGAGTGCTAACAGTGACGCATGTGTTGTAAATGGTTTCTTTCGCATCGTTTTGGCATTTTTCTAGTTAGCCACGGCAGCTTGCTCGATGAGCCTGCGCCGGAGGCGATCGGGCATCTGGGCACCCTTGGCCAGAGCGGCTAAGAGTGACGCATGTGTTGTAAATGGTTTCCTCTCGTTGTGGCATTTTTCTAATTAGCCACGGCAGCTTTCTCGATGGGCCAGCGCCGGAGGATCTCGGGCATCCGGGCACCCTAGGCCAGGGCGGCTAACAGTGACGCATGTGTTGTAAATGGTTTCTTTCGCCTCGTTGTGGCATTTTTCTAGTTAGCCACGGCAGCTTGCTCGGTGTGCCAGCGCCGATGGCGAGCAGGCATCCGGGCACCCTAGGCCAGATCGGCTAACAGTGACGCATGTGTTGTAAATGGTTTCTTTCCCCTCGCTGTGGCATTTTCCTAGTTCGGCACGGCAGCTTGCTCGATAGGCCAGCGCTTGAGGCGAGCGGCGGGCATCCGGGCACCCTAGGCCAGAGCGGCTAACAGTGACGCATGTGTTGTAAATGGATTCTTTCCTCTCGTTGTGGCATTTTTCTTGTTAGCCACGGCAGCTTGCTCAATGGGCCAGCGCCGAAGGCGAGCGGACATCAAGGCACCCTAGGCCAAAGCGGCTAACAGTGACGCGTGTGTTGTAAATGGTTTCTTTCGCATCGTTTTGGCATTTTTCTAGTTAGCCACGGCAGCTTTATCGATGAGCCAGCGCCGTCTGGATGAGCCAGCGCCGGAGGCGATCGGGCATCTGGGCACCCTAGGCCAGAGCGGCTAACAGTGACGCATGTGTTTTAAATGATTTCTTTCTTCTCGTTGTGGCCTTTTTCTAGTTACCCATGGCAGCTTGCTCGATGGGCCAGCGCCGGAGGCGAGCGGGCATCCGGGCACTCTAGCCCAGAGCGGCTAACAGTGACGCATGTGGTATAAATGGTTTCCACACGTAGTGGCATTTTTCTATTTAGCCACGGCCGCTTGCTCGATGGGCCAGCGCCGGAGGCGAGCGGGCATCCGGGCACCCTAGGCCAGAGCGGCTAACAGTGACGCATGTGTTGTAAATGGTTTCTTCCCCTCGTTGTGGCATTTTTCCAGTTAGCCACGGCAGCTTGCTCGATGGGCCAGCGCCGGAGGCGATCGGGCATCCGGGCACCCTAGGCCAGGACGGCTAATAGTGACGCATGTGTTGTAAATGGTTTCCTCTCGTTGTGGCATTTTTTCAATTAGGCATGGAAGCTTGCTTGATGAGCCAGCGCCGGAGGCGAGCGGGAATCCGGGCACCCTAGGCCAGAGCGGCTAACAATGACGCATGTGGTGTAAATGGTTGCTTTCCACTCCTAGTGGCATTTTTCTATTTAGCCACGGCCGCTTGCTCGATGGGCAAGCGCCAGAGGCGATCGGGCATCCGAGCACCCTAGGCCAGAACGGATAAGAGTGACGCATGTGTTTTAAATGGTTTCTTTCCCCTCGTTGTGGCATTTTTCTAGTTAGCCACGGCAGCTTGCTCTACGGGCCAGCGCCGGAGGCGAGCAGTCATCCGGGCACCCTAGGCCAGATCGGCTAACAGTGACGCATGTGTTGTAAATGGTTTCTTTCCCCTCGCTGTGGCATTTTTCTAGTTCGGCACGGCAGCTTGCTCGATGGGCCAGTGCTTGAAGCGAGCGGCGGGCATCCGGGCACCCTAGGCCAGAGCTGCTAAGAGTGACGCATGTGTTGTAAATGGTTTCTTTCCCCTCGTTGTGTCATTTTTCTAGTTAGCCAAGACAGCTTGCTCGATGAGCCAGCGCCGGAGGCGAGCGGGCATCCGGGCACCCTAGGCCAGAGTGGCTAACGTTGACGCATATGTTGTAAATGGTTTCTTTCCCCTCGTTGCGGCATTGTTCTAGTTAGCCACGGCAGCTTGCTCGATGGGCCGGCGCCGGAGGCGATCGGGCATCCGGGCACCCTAGGCAAGAGCGGCTAACAGTGAGGCATGTGTTGTAAATGGTTTCTTTCGCCTCGTTGTGGTATTTTTCTAGTTAGCCACGGCAGCTTGCTCGGTGTGCCAGCGCCGGTGGCGAGCAGTCATCCGGGCACCCTAGGCCAGATCGGCTAACAGTGACGCATGTGTTGTAAATGGTTTCTTTCCCCTCACTGTGGCATTTTTCTAGTTCGGCACGGCAGCTTGCTCGATGGGCCAGTGCTTGAAGCGAGCGGCGGGCATCAGGGCACCTTAGGCCAGAGCGGCTAAGAGTGACGCATGTGTTGTAAATGGTTTCTTTCCCCTCGTTGCGGCATTGTTCTAGTTAGATGGCGGCTTGCTCGATGGTCCAGCTCCGGAGGCGAGCGGGCATCCGGGCACCCTAGGCCAGAGCTGCTAACAGATACGCGTGTGTTGTAAATGGTTTCTTTTGCATCGTTTTGGCATTTTTCTAGTTAGCCACGGCAGCTTGCTCGATATGCCGGCGCCGGAGGCGATCGGGCATCCGGGCGCCCTAGGCCAGAGCGGCTAACAGTGAGGCATGTGTTGTAAATGGTTTTTTATCCCTCGTTGCGTCATTTTTCTAGTTAGCCACGACAGCTTGCTCGATGGGCAAGCGCCTGAGGCGAGCGGGCATCCGGGACCCTAGGCCAGAGTGGCTAACGTTGACACATATGTTGTAAATGGTTTCTTTCCCCTCGTTGCGGCATTGTTCTAGTTAGATGGCGGCTTGCTCGATGGTCCAGCTCCGGAGGCGAGCGGGCATCCGGGCACTCTAGCCGAGAGCGGCTAACAGTGACGCATGTGGTGTAAATGGTTTCTTTCCACACGTAGTGGCATTTTTCTATTTAGCCACGGCCGCTTGCTCGATGGGCCAGCGCCGGAGGCGAGCGGGCATCCGGGCACCCTAGGCCAGAGTGGCTAGCAGTGACGCAGATGCTGTAAGTGGTTTCTTTCCCCTCGTTGTGGCATTTTTCTAGTTAGAAGGCAGCCTGCTCGATAGGCCAGCGCCGGAGGCGATCGGGCATCCGGGCACCCTAGGCCAGAACGGCTAAGAGTGACGCATGTGTTGTAAAGGTTTCTTTCCTCTCGTTGTAGCATTTTTCTAGTTAGCCACGGCAGCTTTTTCGATGCGACAGCGCCGGAGGCGAGCGGACATCCGGGCACCCTAGGCCAGAGTGCTAACAGTGAGGCATGTGTTGTAAATGGTTTCTTTCGCATCGTTTTGGCATTTTTCTAGTTAGCCACGGCAGCTTGCTCGATGAGCCAGCGCCGGAGGCGATCGGGCATCTGGGCACCCTTGGCCAGAGCGGCTAAGAGTGACGCATGTGTTGTAAACGGTTTCCTCTCGTTGTGGCATTTTTCTAATTAGCCACGGCAGCTTTCTCGATGGGCCAGCGCCGGAGGATCTCGGGCATCCGGGCACCCTAGGCCAGGGCGGCTAACAGTGACGCATGTGTTGTAAATGGTTTCTTTCGCCTCGTTGTGGCATTTTTCTAGTTAGCCACGGCAGCTTGCTCTACGGGCCAGCGCCGGAGGCGAGCAGTCATCCGGGCACCCTAGGCCAGATCGGCTAACAGTGACGCATGTGTTGTAAATGGTTTCTTTCCCCTCGCTGTGGCATTTTTCTAGTTCGGCACGGCAGCTTGCTCGATGGGCCAGTGCTTGAAGCGAGCGGCGGGCATCCGGGCACCCTAGGCCAGAGCTGCTAAGAGTGACGCATGTGTTGTAAATGGTTTCTTTCCCCTCGTTGTGTCATTTTTCTAGTTAGCTAAGACAGCTTGCTCGATGAGCCAGCGCCGGAGGCGAGCAGGCATCCGGGCACCCTAGGCCAGAGTGGCTAACGTTGACGCATATGTTGTAAATGGTTTCTTTCCCCTCGTTGCGGCATTGTTCTAGTTAGCCACGGCAGCTTGCTCGATGGGCCGGCGCCGGAGGCGATCGGGCATCCGGGCACCCTAGGCAAGAGCGGCTAACAGTGAGGCATGTGTTGTAAACGGTTTCTTTCGCCTCGTTGTGGTATTTTTCTAGTTAGCCACGGCAGCTTGCTCGGTGTGCCAGCGCCGGTGGCGAGCAGTCATCCGGGCACCCTAGGCCAGATCGGCTAACAGTGACGCATGTGTTGTAAATGGTTTCTTTCCCCTCACTGTGGCATTTTTCTAGTTCGGCACGGCAGCTTGCTCGATGGGCCAGTGCTTGAAGCGAGCGGCGGGCATCAGGGCACCTTAGGCCAGAGCGGCTAAGAGTGACGCATGTGTTGTAAATGGTTTCTTTCCCCTCGTTGTGTCATTTTTCTAGTTAGCCCAGACAGCTTGCTCGATGGGCCAGCGCAGGAGGCGAGCGGGCATCCGGGAACCCTAGGCCAGAGTGGCTAACGTTGACACATATGTTGTAAATGGTTTCTTTCCCCTCGTTGCGGCATTGTTCTAGTTAGATGGCGGCTTGCTCGATGGTCCAGCTCCGGGGGCGAGCGGGCATCCGTGCACCCTAGGCCAGAGCGGCTAACAGATAGGCGTGTGTTGTAAATGGTTTCTTTTGCATCGTTTTGGCATTTTTCTAGTTAGCCACGACAGCTTGCTCGATGGGCAAGCGCCTGAGGCGAGCGGGCATCCGTGCACCATAGGCCAGAGTGGCTAGCAGTGACGCATATGCTGTAAGTGGTTTCTTTCCCCTCGTTGTGGCATTTTTATAGATAGAAGGCAGCCTGCTCGATAGGCCAGCGCCGGAGGCGATCGGGCATCCGAGCACCCTAGGCCAGAACGGCTAAGAGTGACGCATGTGTTGTAAAGGTTTCTTTCCTCTCGTTGTGGCATTTTTCTAGTTAGCCACGGCAGCTTTTTCGATGCGACAGCGCCGGAGGCGAGCGGACATCCGGGCACCCTAGGCCAGAGCTGCTAACAGATACGCGTGTGTTGTAAATGGTTTCTTTTGCATCGTTTTGGCATTTTTCTAGTTAGCCACGGCAGCTTGCTCGATGGGCCGGCGCCGGAGGCGATCGGGCATCCGGGCGCCCTAGGCCAGAGCGGCTAACAGTGAGGCATGTGTTGTAAATGGTTTTTTATCCCTCGTTGCGTCATTTTTCTAGTTAGCCACGACAGCTTGCTCGATGGGCAAGCGCCTGAGGCGAGCGGGCATCCGGGACCCTAGGCCAGAGTGGCTAACGTTGACACATATGTTGTAAATGGTTTCTTTCCCCTCGTTGCGGCATTTTTCTAGTTAGATGGCGGCTTGCTCGATGGTCCAGCTCCGGAGGCGAGCGGGCATCCGGGCACTCTAGCCCAGAGCGGCTAACAGTGACGCATGTGGTGTAAATGGTTTCTTTCCACACGTAGTGGCATTTTTCTATTTAGCCACGGCCGCTTGCTCGATGGGCCAGCGCCGGAGGCGAGCGGGCATCCGGGCACCCTAGGCCAGAACGGCTAAGAGTGACGCATGTGTTGTAAAGGTTTCTTTCCTCTCGTTGTAGCATTTTTCTAGTTAGCCACGGCAGCTTTTTCGATGCGACAGCGCCGGAGGCGAGCGGACATCCGGGCACCCTAGGCCAGAGTGCTAACAGTGACGCATGTGTTGTAAATGGTTTCTTTCGCATCGTTTTGGCATTTTTCTAGTTAGCCACGGCAGCTTGCTCGATGAGCCAGCGCCGGAGGCGATCGGGCATCTGGGCACCCTTGGCCAGAGCGGCTAAGAGTGACGCATGTGTTGTAAATGGTTTCCTCTCGTTGTGGCATTTTTCTAATTAGCCACGGCAGCTTTCTCGATGGGCCAGCGCCGGAGGATCTCGGGCATCCGGGCACCCTAGGCCAGGGCGGCTAACAGTGACGCATGTGTTGTAAATGGTTTCTTTCGCCTCGTTGTGGCATTTTTCTAGTTAGCCACGGCAGCTTGACCGGTGTGCCAGCGCCGATGGCGAGCAGGCATCCGGGCACCCTAGGCCAGATCGGCTAACAGTGACGCATGTGTTGTAAATGGTTTCTTTCCCCTCGCTGTGGCATTTTCCTAGTTCGGCACGGCAGCTTGCTCGATGGGCCAGCGCTTGAGGCGAGCGGTGGGCATCCGGGCACCCTAGGCCAGAGCGGCTAACAGTGACGCATGTGTTGTAAATGGATTCTTTCCTCTCGTTGTGGCATTTTTCTTGTTAGCCACGGCAGCTTGCTCAATGGGCCAGCGCCGAAGGCGAGCGGACATCAAGGCACCCTAGGCCAAAGCGGCTAACAGTGACGCGTGTGTTGTAAATGGTTTCTTTCGCATCGTTTTGGCATTTTTCTAGTTAGCCACGGCAGCTTTCTCGATGAGCCAGCGCCGTCTGGATGAGCCAGCGCCGGAGGCGATCGGGCATCTGGGCACCCTAGGCCAGAGCGGCTAACAGTGACGCATGTGTTTTAAATGATTTCTTTCTTCTCGTTGTGGCCTTTTTCTAGTTACCCATGGCAGCTTGCTCGATGGGCCAGCGCCGGAGGTGAGCGGGCATCCGGGCACTCTAGCCCAGAGCGGCTAACAGTGACGCATGTGGTGTAAACGGTTTCTTTCCACACGTAGTGGCATTTTTCTATTTAGCCACGGCCGCTTGCTCGATGGGCCAGCGCCGGAGGCGAGCGGGCATCCGGGCACCCTAGGCCAGAGCGGCTAACAGTGACGCATGTGTTGTAAATGGTTTCTTCCCCTCGTTGTGGCATTTTTCCAGTTAGCCACGGCAGCTTGCTCGATGAGCCAGCGCCGGAGGCGATCGGGCATCCGGGCACCCTAGGCCAGGACGGCTAATAGTGACGCATGTGTTGTAAATGGTTTCCTCTCGTTGTGGCATTTTTCTATTTAGCCACGGCCGCTTGCTCGATGGGCAAGCGCCGGAGGCGATCGGGCATCCGAGCACCCTAGGCCAGAACGGATAAGAGTGACGCATGTGTTGTAAATGGTTTCTTTTGCATCGTTTTGGCATTTTTCTAGTTAGCCACGGCCGCTTGCTCGATGCGCCAGCGCCGGAGGCGATCGGGCATCCGGGCACCCTAGGCCAGAGCGGCTAACAGTGACGCATGTGTTGTAAATGGTTTCTTTCGCCTCGTTGTGGTATTTTTCTAGTTAGCCACGGCAGCTTGCTCGGTGTGCCAGCGCCGGTGGCGAGCAGTCATCCGGGCACCCTAGGCCAGATCGGCTAACAGTGACGCATGTGTTGTAAATGGTTTCTTTCCCCTCGCTGTGGCATTTTTCTAGTTCGGCACGGCAGCTTGCTCGATGGGCCAGCGCTTGAAGCGAGCGGCGGGCATCCGGGCACCCTCAGCCAGAACGGCTAAGAGTGACGCATGTGTTGTAAATGGTTTCTTCACCTCGTTGTGTCATTTTTCTAGTTAGCCCAGACAGCTTGCTCGATGGGCCAGCGCCGGAGGCGAGCGGGCATCCGGGAACCCTAGGCCAGAGTGGCTAACGTTGACACATATGTTGTAAATGGTTTCTTTCCCCTCGTTGCGGCATTGTTCTAGTTAGATGGCAGCTTGCTCGATGAGCCAGCGCCGGAGGCGATCGGGCATCTGGGCACCCTTGGCCAGAGCGGCTAACAGTGACGCATGTGTTTTAAATGATTTCTTTCTTCTCGTTGTGGCATTTTTCTTGTTAGCCACGGCAGCTTTCTCGATGGGCCAGCGCCGGAGGATCTCGGGCATCCGGGCAACCTAGGCCAGGGCGGCTAACAGTGACGCATGTGTTGTAAATGGTTTCTTTCGCCTCGTTGTGGCATTTTTCTAGTTAGCCACGGCAGCTTGCTCGGTGTGCCAGCGCCGATGGCGAGCAGGCATCCGGGCACCCTAGGCCAGATCGGCTAACAGTGACGCATGTGTTGTAAATGGTTTCTTTCCCCTCGCTGTGGCATTTTCCTAGTTCGGCACGGCAGCTTGCTCGATGGGCCAGCGCTTGAGGCGAGCGGCGGGCATCCGGGCACCCTAGGCCAGAGCGGCTAACAGTGACGCATGTGTTGTAAATGGATTCTTTCCTCTCGTTGTGGCATTTTTCTTGTTAGCCACGGCAGCTTGCTCAACGGGCCAGCGCCGAAGGCGAGCGGACATCAAGGCACCCTAGGCCAAAGCGGCTAACAGTGACGCGTGTGTTGTAAATGGTTTCTTTTCATCGTTTTGGCATTTTTCTGGTTAGCCACGGCAGCTTTCTCGATGAGCCAGCGCCGTCTGGATGAGCCAGCGCCGGAGGCGATCGGGCATCTGGGCACTCTAGCCCAGAGCGGCTAACAGTGACGCATGTGGTGTAAATGGTTTCTTTCCACACGTAGTGGCATTTTTCTGTTTAGCCACGGCCGCTTCCTCGATGGGCAAGCGCCGGAGGCGATCGGGCATCCGAGCACCGAAGGCCAGAACGGATAAGAGTGACGCATGTGTTTTGAATGGTTTCTTTCCCCTCGTTGTGGCATTTTTCTAGTTAGCCACGGCAGCTTGCTCTACGGGCCAGCGCCGGAGGCGATCGGGCATCCGGGCACCCTAGGCCAGAGCGGCTAACAGTGACGCATGTGTTGTAAATGGTTTCTTTCGCCTCGTTGTGGTATTTTTCTAGTTAGCCACGGCAGCTTGCTCGGTGTGCCAGCGCCGCTGGCGAGCAGTCATCCGGGCACCCTAGGCCAGATCGGCTAACAGTGACGCATGTGTTGAAAATGGTTTCTTTCCCCTCGCTGTGGCATTTTTCTAGTTCGGCACGGCAGCTTGCTCGATGGGCCAGTGCTTGAAGCGAGCGGCGGGCATCCGGGCACCCTAGGCCAGAGCGGCTAAGAGTGACGCATGTGTTGTAAATGGTTTCTTTCCCCTCGTTGTGTCATTTTTCTAGTTAGCCAAGACAGCTTGCTCGATGAGCCAGCGCCGAAGGCGAGCGGGCATCCGGGCACCCTAGGCCAGAGCGGCTAACAGTGACGCATGTGCTGTAAATGGTTTCTTTCCCCTCGTTGTGGCATTTTTCTAGTTAGCCACGGCCGCTTGCTCGATGCGTAGCGCCGGAGGCGATCGGTCATCCGGGCACCCTAGGCCAGAGCGGCTAACAGTGACGCATGTGTTGTAAATGGTTTCTTTCGCCTCGTTGTGGTATTTTTCTAGTTAGCCACGGCAGCTTGCTCGGTGTGCCAGCGCCGGTGGCGAGCAGTCATCCTGGCACCCTAGGCCCGATCGGCTAAGAGTGACGCATGTGTTTTAAATGGTTTCTTTCCCCTCGTTGTGGCATTTTTCTAGTTAGCCACGGCAGCTTGCTCGACGGGCCAGCGCCGGAGACGATCGGGCATCCGGGCACCCTAGGCCAGAGCGGCTAACAGTGACGCATGTGTTGTAAATGGTTTCTTTCGCCTCCTTGTGGCATTGTTCTAGTTAGCCACGGCAGCTTGCTCGGTGTGCCAGCGCCGGTGGCGAGCAGCCATCTGGGCACCCTAGGCCAGACCGGCTAACAGTGACGCATGTGTTGTAAATGGTTTCTTTCCCCTCGCTGTGGCATTTTTCTAGTTCGGCATGGCAGCTTGCTGGATGGACCAGCGCTTGAAGCGAGCGGCGGGCATCCGGGCACCCTCAGCCAGAGCGGCTAAGAGTGACGCATGTGTTGTAAATGGTTTCTTCACCTCGTTGTGTCATTTTTCTAGTTAGCCCAGACAGCTTGCTCGATGGGCCAGCGCCGGAGGCGAGCGGGCATCCGGGAACCCTAGGCCAGAGTGGCTAACGTTGACTCATATGTTGTAAATGGTTTCTTTCCCCTCGTTGCGGCATTGTTCTAGTTAGATGGCGGCTTGCTCGATGCTCGAGCTCCGGAGGCGAGCGGGCATACGGGCACCCTAGGCCAGAGCGGCTAACAGATACGCGTGTGTTGTAAATGCTTTCTTTTACATCGTTTTGGCATTTTTCTAGTTAGCCACGGCAGCTTGCTCGATGGGCCGGCGCCGGAGGCGATGGGCATCCGGGCACCCTAGGCCAGAGCGGCTAGCAGTGAGGCATGTGTTGTAAATGGTTTCTTATCCCTCGTTGCGTCATTTTTCTAGTTAGCCACGACAGCTTGCTCGATGGGCAAGCGCCTGAGGCGAGCGGGCATCCGTGCACCATAGGCCAGAGTGGCTAACAGTGACGCATATGCTGTAAATGGTTTCTTTCTCCTCGTTGTGGCATTTTTCTAGTTAGAAGGCAGCCTGCTCGATAGGCCAGCGCCGGAGGCGATCGGGCATCCGGGCACCCTAGGCCAGAACGGCTAAGAGTGACGCATGTGTTGTAAAGGTTTCTTTCCTCTCGTTGTGGCATTTTTCTAGTTAGCCACGGCAGCTTTTTCGATGCGACAGCGCCGGAGGCGAGCGGGCATCCGGGCACCCTAGGCCAGAGTGCTAACAGTGACGCATGTGTTGTAAATGGTTTCTTTCGCATCGTTTTGGCATTTTTCTAGTTAGCCACGGCAGCTTGCTCGATGAGCCAGCGCCGGAGGCGATCGGGCATCTGGGCACCCTTGGCCAGAGCGGCTAACAGTGACGCATGTGTTTTAAATGATTTCTTTCTTCTCGTTGTGGCATTTTTCTAGTTAGCCACGGCTGCTTGCTCAATGGGACAGCGCCGGAGGCGATCGGGCCTCCGGGCACCCTAGGCCAGAGCGGCTAACAGTGACGCATGTGTTGTAAATGGATTCTGTCCTCTCGTTGTGGCATTTTTCTTGTTAGCCACGGCAGCTTGCTCAATGGGCCAGCGCCGAAGGCGAGCGGACATCAAGGCACCCTAGGCCAAAGCGGCTAACAGTGACGCGTGTGTTGTATATGGTTTCTTTCGCATCGTTTTGGCATTTTTCTAGTTAGCCACGGCAGCTTTCTCGATGAGCCAGCGCCGTCTGGATGAGCCAGCGCCGGAGGCGATCGGACATCTGGGCACCCTAGGCCAGAGGGGCTAACAGTGACGCATGTGTTTTAAATGATTTCGTTGTGGCCTTTTTCTAGTTACCCATGGCAGCTTGCTCGATGGGCCAGCGCCGGAGGCGATCGGGCATCCGGGCACCCTCGGCCAGAACGGCTAAGAGTGACGCATCTGTTGTAAATGGTTTCCTCTCGTTGTGGCATTTTTCTAATTAGCCACGGCAGCTTGCTCGATGGGCCAGCTCCGGAGGCGATCGGGCATCCGGGCACGCTATGCCAGAGCGGCTAACAGTGACGCATGTGTTGTAAATGGTTTCTTTCGCCTCGTTGTGGTATTTTTCTAGTTAGCCACGGCAGCTTGCTCGGTGTGCCAGCGCCGGTGGCGAGCAGTCATCCGGGCACCCTAGGCCAGTTCGGCTAACAGTGACGCATGTGTTGTAAATGGTTTCTTTCCCCTCGCTGTGGCATTTTTCTAGTTCGGCACGGCAGCTTGCTCGATGGGCCAGTAGTTGAAGCGAGCGGCGGGCATCCGGGCACCCTAGGCCAGAGCGGCTAAGAGGGACGCATGTGTTATAAATGGATTCTTTCCCCTCGTTGTGTCATTTTTCTAGTTAGCCAAGACAGCTTGCTCGATGAGCCAGCGCCGGAGGCGAGCGGGCATCCAGGCACCCTAGGCCAGAGCGGCTAACAGTGACGCATGTGCTGTAAATGGTTTCTTTCCCCTCGTTGTGGCATTTTTCTAGTTAGCCACGGCCGCTTGCTCGATGCGCCAGCGCCGGAGGCGATCGGTCATCCGGGCACCCTAGGCCAGAGCGGCTAACAGTGACGCATGTGTTGTAAATGGTTTCTTTCGCCTCGTTGTGGTATTTTTCTAGTTCGGCACGGCAGCTTGCTCGATGGGCCAGCGCTTGAAGCGAGCGGCGGGCATCCGGGCACCCTCAGCCAGAACGGCTAAGAGTGACGCATGTGTTGTAAATGGTTTCTTCACCTCGTTGTGTCATTTTTCTAGTTAGCCCAGACAGCTTGCTCGATGGGCCAGCGCCGGAGGCGAGCGGGCATCCGGGAACCCTAGGCCAGAGTGGCTAACGTTGACACATATGTTGTAAATGGTTTCTTTCCCCTCGTTGTGGCACTTTTGTAATTAGCTACGGCAGCTTTTTCGATGCGCCAGCGCCGGAGGCGAGCGGGCATCCGGGCACTCTAGGCCAGAGCGGCTAACAGTGACGCATGTGTTGTAAATGGTTTCTTTCCTCTCGTAGTGGCATTTTTCTAGTTAGCGGCGGCCGCTTGCTCGGTGTACCAGCGCCGGTGGCGAGCAGGCATCCGGGCACCCTAGGCCAGAGCGGCTAACAGTGACGCATGTGCTGTAAATGGTTTCTTTCCCCTCGTTGTGGCATTTTTCTAGTTAGCCACGGCCGCTTGCTCGATGCGTAGCGCCGGAGGCGATCGGTCATCCGGGCACCCTAGGCCAGAGCGGCTAACAGTGACGCATGTGTTGTAAATTTTTTCTTTCGCCTCGTTGTGGTATTTTTCTAGTTAGCCACGGCAGCTTGCTCGGTGTGCCAGCGCCGGTGGCGAGCAGTCATCCTGGCACCCTAGGCCCGATCGGCTAAGAGTGACGCATGTGTTTTAAATGGTTTCTTTCCCCTCGTTGTGGCATTTTTCTAGTTAGCCACGGCAGCTTGCTCGACGGGCCAGCGCCGGAGACGATCGGGCATCCGGGCACCCTAGGCCAGAGCGGCTAACAGTGACGCATGTGTTGTAAATGGTTTCTTTCGCCTCCTTGTGGCATTGTTCTAGTTAGCCACGGCAGCTTGCTCGGTGTGCGAGCGCCGGTGGCGAGCAGCCATCTGGGCACCCTAGGCCAGACCGGCTAACAGTGACGCATGTGTTGTAAATGGTTTCTTTCCCCTCGCTGTGGCATTTTTCTAGTTCGGCATGGCAGCTTGCTGGATGGACCAGCGCTTGAAGCGAGCGGCGGGCATCCGGGCACCCTCAGCCAGAGCGGCTAAGAGTGACGCATGTGTTGTAAATGGTTTCTTCACCTCGTTGTGTCATTTTTCTAGTTAGCCCAGACAGCTTGCTCGATGGGCCAGCGCCGGAGGCGAGCGGGCATCCGGGAACCCTAGGCCAGAGTGGCTAACGTTGACTCATATGTTGTAAATGGTTTCTTTCCCCTCGTTGCGGCATTGTTCTAGTTAGATGGCGGCTTGCTCGATGCTCGAGCTCCGGAGGCGAGCGGGCATACGGGCACCCTAGGCCAGAGCGGCTAACAGATACGCGTGTGTTGTAAATGCTTTCTTTTACATCGTTTTGGCATTTTTCTAGTTAGCCACGGCAGCTTGCTCGATGGGCCGGCGCCGGAGGCGATGGGCATCCGGGCACCCTAGGTCAGAGCGGCTAGCAGTGAGGCATGTGTTGTAAATGGTTTCTTATCCCTCGTTGCGTCATTTTTCTAGTTAGCCACGACAGCTTGCTCGATGGGCAAGCGCCTGAGGCGAGCGGGCATCCGTGCACCATAGGCCAGAGTGGCTAACAGTGACGCATATGCTGTAAATGGTTTCTTTCTCCTCGTTGTGGCATTTTTCTAGTTAGAAGGCAGCCTGCTCGATAGGCCAGCGCCGGAGGCGATCGGGCATCCGGGCACCCTAGGCCAGAACGGCTAAGAGTGACGCATGTGTTGTAAAGGTTTCTTTCCTCTCGTTGTGGCATTTTTCTAGTTAGCCACGGCAGCTTTTTCGATGCGACAGCGCCGGAGGCGAGCGGGCATCCGGGCACCCTAGGCCAGAGTGCTAACAGTGACGCATGTGTTTTAAATGATTTCTTTCTTCTCGTTGTGGCATTTTTCTAGTTAGCCACGGCTGCTTGCTCGATGGGACAGCGCCGGAGGCGATCGGGCCTCCGGGCACCCTAGGCCAGAGCGGCTAACAGTGACGCATGTGTTGTAAATGGATTCTGTCCTCTCGTTGTGGCATTTTTCTTGTTAGCCACGGCAGCTTGCTCAATGGGCCAGCGCCGAAGGCGAGCGGACATCAAGGCACCCTAGGCCAAAGCGGCTAACAGTGACGCGTGTGTTGTATATGGTTTCTTTCGCATCGTTTTGGCATTTTTCTAGTTAGCCACGGCAGCTTTCTCGATGAGCCAGCGCCGTCTGGATGAGCCAGCGCCGGAGGCGATCGGACATCTGGGCACCCTAGGCCAGAGGGGCTAACAGTGACGCATGTGTTTTAAATGATTTCGTTGTGGCCTTTTTCTAGTTACCCATGGCAGCTTGCTCGATGGGCCAGCGCCGGTGGCGATCGGGCATCCGGGCACCCTCGGCCAGAACGGCTAAGAGTGACGCATCTGTTGTAAATGGTTTCCTCTCGTTGTGGCATTTTTCTAATTAGCCACGGCAGCTTGCTCGATGGGCCAGCGCCGGAGGCGATCGGGCATCCGGGCACGCTATGCCAGAGCGGCTAACAGTGACGCATGTGTTGCAAATGGTTTCTTTCGCCTCGTTGTGGTATTTTTCTAGTTAGCCACGGCAGCTTGCTCGGTGTGCCAGCGCCGGTGGCGAGCAGTCATCCGGGCACCCTAGGCCAGTTCGGCTAACAGTGACGCATGTGTTGTAAATGGTTTCTTTCCCCTCGCTGTGGCATTCTTCTAGTTCGGCACGGCAGCTTGCTCGATGGGCCAGTAGTTGAAGCGAGCGGCGGGCATCCGGGCACCCTAGGCCAGAGCGGCTAAGAGGGACGCATGTGTTGTAAATGGATTCTTTCCCCTCGTTGTGTCATTTTTCTAGTTAGCCAAGACAGCTTGCTCGATGAGCCAGCGCCGGAGGCGAGCGGGCATCCAGGCACCCTAGGCCAGAGCGGCTAACAGTGACGCATGTGCTGTAAATGGTTTCTTTCCCCTCGTTGTGGCATTTTTCTAGTTAGCCACGGCCGCTTGCTCGATGCGCCAGCGCCGGAGGCGATCGGTCATCCGGGCACCCTAGGCCAGAGCGGCTAACAGTGACGCATGTGTTGTAAATGGTTTCTTTCGCCTCGTTGTGGTATTTTTCTAGTTCGGCACGGCAGCTTGCTCGATGGGCCAGCGCTTGAAGCGAGCGGCGGGCATCCGGGCACCCTCAGCCAGAACGGCTAAGAGTGACGCATGTGTTGTAAATGGTTTCTTCACCTCGTTGTGTCATTTTTCTAGTTAGCCCAGACAGCTTGCTCGATGGGCCAGCGCCGGAGGCGAGCGGGCATCCGGGAACCCTAGGCCAGAGTGGCTAACGTTGACACATATGTTGTAAATGGTTTCTTTCCCCTCGTTGTGGCATTTTTGTAATTAGCTACGGCAGCTTTTTCGATGCGCCAGCGCCGGAGGCGAGCGGGCATCCGGGCACTCTAGGCCAGAGCGGCTAACAGTGACGCATGTGTTGTAAATGGTTTCTTTCCTCTCGTAGTGGCATTTTTCTAGTTAGCGGCGGCCGCTTGCTCGGTGTGCCAGCGCCGGTGGCGAGCAGGCATCCGGGCACCCTAGGCCAGATCGGCTAACAGTGACGCAAGTGTTGTAAATGGTTTCTTTCCCCTCGATGTGGCATTTTTCTAGTTTGGCACGGCAGCTTGCTCGACGGGCCAGCGCTTGAGGCGAGCGGCGGGCATCCGGGCACCCTAGGCCAGAGCGGCTAACAGTGTCGCATGTGTTGTAAATGGATTCTTTCCTCTCGTTGTGGCATTTTTCTAGTTAGCCACGGCAGCTTGCTCGATGGGCCGGCGCCGGAGGCGATGGGCATCCGGGCACCCTAGGCCAGAGCGGCTAACAGTGAGGCATGTGTTGTAAATGGTTTCTTATCCCTCGTTGCGTCATTTTTCTAGTTAGCCACGACAGCTTGCTCGATGGGCAAGCGCCTGAGGCGAGCGGGCATCCGTGCACCATAGGCCAGAGTGGCTAACAGTGACGCATATGCTGTAAATGGTTTCTTTCTCCTCGTTGTGGCATTTTTCTAGTTAGAAGGCAGCCTGCTCGATAGGCCAGCGCCGGAGGCGATCGGGCATCCGGGCACCCTAGGCCAGAACGGCTAAGAGTGACGCATGTGTTGTAAAGGTTTCTTTCCTCTCGTTGTGGCATTTTTCTAGTTAGCCACGGCAGCTTTTTCGATGCGACAGCGCCGGAGGCGAGCGGGCATCCGGGCACCCTAGGGCCAGAGTGCAAACAGTGACGCATGTGTTGTAAATGGTTTCTTTCGCATCGTTTTGGCATTTTTCTAGTTAGCCACGGCAGCTTGCTCGATGAGCCAGCGCCGGAGGCGATCGGGCATCTGGGCTCCCTTGGCCAGAGCGGCTAACAGTGACGCATGTGTTTTAAATGATTTCTTTCTTCTCGTTGTGGCATTTTTCTAGTTAGCCACGGCAGCTTGCTCGATGGGACAGCGCCGGAGGCGATCGGGCCTCCGGGCACCCTAGGCCAGAACGGCTAAGAGTGACGCATGTGTTGTAAATGGTTTCCTCTCGTTGTGGTATTTTTCTAATTAGCCACGGAAGCTTTCTCGATGGGCCACCGCCGGAGGCAATCGGGCATCCGGGCACCCTAGGCCAGAGCGGCTAACAGTGACGCATGTGTTGTAAATGGTTTCTTTCGCCTCGTTGTGGCATTTTTCTAGTTCGACACGGCAGCTTGCTCGGTGTGCCAGCGCCGGTGGCGAGCAGGCATCCGGGCACCCTAGGCCAGATCGGCTAACAGTGACGCATGTGTTGTAAATGGTTTCTTTCCCCTCGCTGTGGCATTTTTCTAGTTCGGCACGGCAGCTTGCTCGATGGGCCAGTGCTTGAAGCGAGCGGCGGGCATCCGGGCACCCTAGGCCAGAGCGGCTAAGAGTGACGCATGTGTTGTAAATGGTTTCTTTCCCCTCGTTGTGTCATTTTTCTAGTTAGCCAAGACAGCTTGCTCGATGAGCCAGCGCCGAAGGCGAGCGGGCATCCGGGCACCCTAGGCCAGAGCGGCTAACAGTGACGCATGTGCTGTAAATGGTTTCTTTCCCCCCGTTGTGGCATTTTTCTAGTTAGCCACGGCCGCTTGCTCGATGCGTAGCGCCGGAGGCGATCGGTCATCCGGGCACCCTAGGCCAGAGCGGCTAACAGTGACGCATGTGTTGTAAATGGTTTCTTTCGCCTCGTTGTGGTATTTTTCTAGTTAGCCACGGCAGCTTGCTCGGTGTGCCAGCGCCGGTGGCGAGCAGTCATCCTGGCACCCTAGGCCCGATCGGCTAAGAGTGACGCATGTGTTTTAAATGGTTTCTTTCCCCTCGTTGTGGCATTTTTCTAGTTAGCCACGGCAGCTTGCTCGACGGGCCAGCGCCGGAGACGATCGGGCATCCGGGCACCCTAGGCCAGAGCGGCTAACAGTGACGCATGTGTTGTAAATGGTTTCTTTCGCCTCCTTGTGGCATTGTTCTAGTTAGCCACGGCAGCTTGCTCGGTGTGCCAGCGCCGGTGGCGAGCAGCCATCTGGGCACCCTAGGCCAGACCGGCTAACAGTGACGCATGTGTTGTAAATGGTTTCTTTCCCCTCGCTGTGGCATTTTTCTAGTTCGGCATGGCAGCTTCCTGGATGGACCAGCGCTTGAAGCGAGCGGCGGGCATCCGGGCACCCTCAGCCAGAGCGGCTAAGAGTGACGCATGTGTTGTAAATGGTTTCTTCACCTCGTTGTGTCATTTTTCTAGTTAGCCCAGACAGCTTGCTCGATGGGCCAGCGCCGGAGGCGAGCGGGCATCCGGGAACCCTAGGCCAGAGTGGCTAACGTTGACTAATATGTTGTAAATCGTTTCTTTCCCCTCGTTGCGGCATTGTTCTAGTTAGATGGCGGCTTGCTCGATGCTCGAGCTCCGGAGGCGAGCGGGCATACGGGCACCCTAGGCCAGAGCGGCTAACAGATACGCGTGTGTTGTAAATGCATTCTTTTACATCGTTTTGGCATTTTTCTAGTTAGCCACGGCAGCTTGCTCGATGGGCCGGCGCCGGAGGCGATGGGCATCCGGGCACCCTAGGCCAGAGCGGCTAGCAGTGAGGCATGTGTTGTAAATGGTTTCTTATCCCTCGTTGCGTCATTTTTCTAGTTAGCCACGACAGCTTGCTCGATGGGCAAGCGCCTGAGGCGAGCGGGCATCCGTGCACCATAGGCCAGAGTGGCTAACAGTGACGCATATGCTGTAAATGGTTTCTTTCTCCTCGTTGTGGCATTTTTCTAGTTAGAAGGCAGCCTGCTCGATAGGCCAGCGCCGGAGGCGATCGGGCATCCGGGCACCCTAGGCCAGAACGGCTAAGAGTGACGCATGTGTTGTAAAGGTTTCTTTCCTCTCGTTGTGGCATTTTTCTAGTTAGCCACGGCAGCTTTTTCGATGCGACAGCGCCGGAGGCGAGCGGGCATCCGGGCACCCTAGGCCAGAGCGGCTAACAGTGACGCATGTGTTGTAAATGGATTCTGTCCTCTCGTTGTGGCATTTTTCTTGTTAGCCACGGCAGCTTGCTCAATGGGCCAGCGCCGAAGGCGAGCGGACATCAAGGCACCCTAGGCCAAAGCGGCTAACAGTGACGCGTGTGTTGTATATGGTTTCTTTCGCATCGTTTTGGCATTTTTCTAGTTAGCCACGGCAGCTTTCTCGATGAGCCAGCGCCGTCTGGATGAGCCAGCGCCGGAGGCGATCGGGCATCTGGGCACCCTAGGCCAGAGGGGCTAACAGTGACGCATGTGTTTTAAATGATTTCCCCGTTGTGGCATTTTTCTAGTTAGCCACGGCAGCTTGCTCGATGGGCCAGCGCCGGAGGCGATCGGGCATCCGGGCACCCTCGGCCAGAACGGCTAAGAGTGACGCATGTGTTGTAAATGGTTTCCTCTCGTTGTGGCATTTTTCTAATTAGCCACGGCAGCTTACTCGATGGGCCAGCGCCGGAGGCGATCGGGCATCCGGGCACGCTAGGCCAGAGCGGCTAACAGTGACGCATGTGTTGTAAATGGTTTCTTTCGCCTCGTTGTGGTATTTTTCTAGTTAGCCACGGCAGCTTGCTCGGTGTGCCAGCGCCGGTGGCGAGCAGTCATCCGGGCACCCTAGGCCAGATCGGCTAACAGTGACGCATGTGTTGTAAATGGTTTCTTTCCCCTCGCTGTGGCATTTTTCTAGTTCGGCACGGCAGCTTGCTCGATGGGCCAGTAGCTTGAAGCGAGCGGCGGGCATCCGGGCACCCTAGGCCAGAGCGGCTAAGAGGGACGCATGTGTTGTAAATGGATTCTTTCCCCTCGTTGTGTCATTTTTCTAGTTAGCCAAGACAGCTTGCTCGATGAGCCAGCGCCGGAGGCGAGCGGGCATCCGGGCACCCTAGGCCAGAGCGGCTAACAGTGACGCATGTGCTGTAAATGGTTTCTTTCCCCTCGTTGTGGCATTTTTCTAGTTAGCCACGGCCGCTTGCTCGATGCGCCAGCGCCGGAGGCGATCGGTCATCCGGGCACCCTAGGCCAGAGCGGCTAACAGTGACGCATGTGTTGTAAATGGTTTCTTTCGCCTCGTTGTGGTATTTTTCTAGTTCGGCACGGCAGCTTGCTCGGTGTGCCAGCGCCGGTGGCGAGCAGTCATCCTGGCACCCTAGGCCCGATCGGCTAAGAGTGACGCATGTGTTTTAAATGGTTTCTTTCCCCTCGTTGTGGCATTTTTCTAGTTAGCCACGGCAGCTTGCTCGACGGGCCAGCGCCGGAGACGATCGGGCATCCGGGCACCCTAGGCCAGAGCGGCTAACAGTGACGCATGTGTTGTAAATGGTTTCTTTCGCCTCGTTGTGGCATTGTTCTAGTTAGCCACGGCAGCTTGCTCGGTGTGCCAGCGCCGGTGGCGAGCAGCCATCTGGGCACCCTAGGCCAGACCGGCTAACAGTGACGCATGTGTTGTAAATGGTTTCTTTCCCCTCGCTGTGGCATTTTTCTAGTTCGGCATGGCAGCTTGCTGGATGGACCAGCGCTTGAAGCGAGCGGCGGGCATCCGGGCACCCTCAGCCAGAGCGGCTAAGAGTGACGCATGTGTTGTAAATGGTTTCTTCACCTCGTTGTGTCATTTTTCTAGTTAGCCCAGACAGCTTGCTCGATGGGCCAGCGCCGGAGGCGAGCGGGCATCCGGGAACCCTAGGCCAGAGTGGCTAACGTTGACTCATATGTTGTAAATGGTTTCTTTCCCCTCGTTGCGGCATTGTTCTAGTTAGATGGCGGCTTGCTCGATGCTCGAGCTCCGGAGGCGAGCGGGCATACGGGCACCCTAGGCCAGAGCGGCTAACAGATACGCGTGTGTTGTAAATGCTTTCTTTTACATCGTTTTGGCATTTTTCTAGTTAGCCACGGCAGCTTGCTCGATGGGCCGGCGCCGGAGGCGATGGGCATCCGGGCACCCTAGGCCAGAGCGGCTAGCAGTGAGGCATGTGTTGTAAATGGTTTCTTATCCCTCGTTGCGTCATTTTTCTAGTTAGCCACGACAGCTTGCTCGATGGGCAAGCGCCTGAGGCGAGCGGGCATCCGTGCACCATAGGCCAGAGTGGCTAACAGTGACGCATATGCTGTAAATGGTTTCTTTCTCCTCGTTGTGGCATTTTTCTAGTTAGAAGGCAGCCTGCTCGATAGGCCAGCGCCGGAGGCGATCGGGCATCCGGGCACCCTAGGCCAGAACGGCTAAGAGTGACGCATGTGTTGTAAAGGTTTCTTTCCTCTCGTTGTGGCATTTTTCTAGTTAGCCACGGCAGCTTTTTCGATGCGACAGCGCCGGAGGCGAGCGGGCATCCGGGCACCCTAGGCCAGAGTGCTAACAGTGACGCATGTGTTGTAAATGGTTTCTTTCGCATCGTTTTGGCATTTTTCTAGTTAGCCACGGCAGCTTGCTCGATGAGCCAGCGCCGGAGGCGATCGGGCATCTGGGCACCCTTGGCCAGAGCGGCTAACAGTGACGCATGTGTTTTAAATGATTTCTTTCTTCTCGTTGTGGCATTTTTCTAGTTAGCCACGGCTGCTTGCTCGATGGGACAGCGCCGGAGGCGATCGGGCCTCCGGGCACCCTAGGCCAGAGCGGCTAACAGTGACGCATGTGTTGTAAATGGATTCTGTCCTCTCGTTGTGGCATTTTTCTTGTTAGCCACGGCAGCTTGCTCAATGGGCCAGCGCCGAAGGCGAGCGGACATCAAGGCACCCTAGGCCAAAGCGGCTAACAGTGACGCGTGTGTTGTATATGGTTTCTTTCGCATCGTTTTGGCATTTTTCTAGTTAGCCACGGCAGCTTTCTCGATGAGCCAGCGCCGTCTGGATGAGCCAGCGCCGGAGGCGATCGGACATCTGGGCACCCTAGGCCAGAGGGGCTAACAGTGACGCATGTGTTTTAAATGATTTCGTTGTGGCCTTTTTCTAGTTACCCATGGCAGCTTGCTCGATGGGCCAGCGCCGGTGGCGATCGGGCATCCGGGCACCCTCGGCCAGAACGGCTAAGAGTGACGCATCTGTTGTAAATGGTTTCCTCTCGTTGTGGCATTTTTCTAATTAGCCACGGCAGCTTGCTCGATGGGCCAGCGCCGGAGGCGATCGGGCATCCGGGCACGCTATGCCAGAGCGGCTAACAGTGACGCATGTGTTGTAAATGGTTTCTTTCGCCTCGTTGTGGTATTTTTCTAGTTAGCCACGGCAGCTTGCTCGGTGTGCCAGCGCCGGTGGCGAGCAGTCATCCGGGCACCCTAGGCCAGTTCGGCTAACAGTGACGCATGTGTTGTAAATGGTTTCTTTCCCCTCGCTGTGGCATTTTTCTAGTTCGGCACGGCAGCTTGCTCGATGGGCCAGTAGTTGAAGCGAGCGGCGGGCATCCGGGCACCCTAGGCCAGAGCGGCTAAGAGGGACGCATGTGTTATAAATGGATTCTTTCCCCTCGTTGTGTCATTTTTCTAGTTAGCCAAGACAGCTTGCTCGATGAGCCAGCGCCGGAGGCGAGCGGGCATCCAGGCACCCTAGGCCAGAGCGGCTAACAGTGACGCATGTGCTGTAAATGGTTTCTTTCCCCTCGTTGTGGCATTTTTCTAGTTAGCCACGGCCGCTTGCTCGATGCGCCAGCGCCGGAGGCGATCGGTCATCCGGGCACCCTAGGCCAGAGCGGCTAACAGTGACGCATGTGTTGTAAATGGTTTCTTTCGCCTCGTTGTGGTATTTTTCTAGTTCGGCACGGCAGCTTGCTCGATGGGCCAGCGCTTGAAGCGAGCGGCGGGCATCCGGGCACCCTCAGCCAGAACGGCTAAGAGTGACGCATGTGTTGTAAATGGTTTCTTCACCTCGTTGTGTCATTTTTCTAGTTAGCCCAGACAGCTTGCTCGATGGGCCAGCGCCGGAGGCGAGCGGGCATCCGGGAACCCTAGGCCAGAGTGGCTAACGTTGACACATATGTTGTAAATGGTTTCTTTCCCCTCGTTGTGGCACTTTTGTAATTAGCTACGGCAGCTTTTTCGATGCGCCAGCGCCGGAGGCGAGCGGGCATCCGGGCACTCTAGGCCAGAGCGGCTAACAGTGACGCATGTGTTGTAAATGGTTTCTTTCCTCTCGTAGTGGCATTTTTCTAGTTAGCGGCGGCCGCTTGCTCGGTGTGCCAGCGCCGGTGGCGAGCAGGCATCCGGGCACCCTAGGCCAGAGCGGCTAACAGTGACGCATGTGCTGTAAATGGTTTCTTTCCCCTCGTTGTGGCATTTTTCTAGTTAGCCACGGCCGCTTGCTCGATGCGTAGCGCCGGAGGCGATCGGTCATCCGGGCACCCTAGGCCAGAGCGGCTAACAGTGACGCATGTGTTGTAAATGGTTTCTTTCGCCTCGTTGTGGTATTTTTCTAGTTAGCCACGGCAGCTTGCTCGGTGTGCCAGCGCCGGTGGCGAGCAGTCATCCTGGCACCCTAGGCCCGATCGGCTAAGAGTGACGCATGTGTTTTAAATGGTTTCTTTCCCCTCGTTGTGGCATTTTTCTAGTTAGCCACGGCAGCTTGCTCGACGGGCCAGCGCCGGAGACGATCGGGCATCCGGGCACCCTAGGCCAGAGCGGCTAACAGTGACGCATGTGTTGTAAATGGTTTCTTTCGCCTCCTTGTGGCATTGTTCTAGTTAGCCACGGCAGCTTGCTCGGTGTGCGAGCGCCGGTGGCGAGCAGCCATCTGGGCACCCTAGGCCAGACCGGCTAACAGTGACGCATGTGTTGTAAATGGTTTCTTTCCCCTCGCTGTGGCATTTTTCTAGTTCGGCATGGCAGCTTGCTGGATGGACCAGCGCTTGAAGCGAGCGGCGGGCATCCGGGCACCCTCAGCCAGAGCGGCTAAGAGTGACGCATGTGTTGTAAATGGTTTCTTCACCTCGTTGTGTCATTTTTCTAGTTAGCCCAGACAGCTTGCTCGATGGGCCAGCGCCGGAGGCGAGCGGGCATCCGGGAACCCTAGGCCAGAGTGGCTAACGTTGACTCATATGTTGTAAATGGTTTCTTTCCCCTTGTTGCGGCATTGTTCTAGTTAGATGGCGGCTTGCTCGATGCTCGAGCTCCGGAGGCGAGCGGGCATACGGGCACCCTAGGCCAGAGCGGCTAACAGATACGCGTGTGTTGTAAATGCTTTCTTTTACATCGTTTTGGCATTTTTCTAGTTAGCCACGGCAGCTTGCTCGATGGGCCGGCGCCGGAGGCGATGGGCATCCGGGCACCCTAGGTCAGAGCGGCTAGCAGTGAGGCATGTGTTGTAAATGGTTTCTTATCCCTCGTTGCGTCATTTTTCTAGTTAGCCACGACAGCTTGCTCGATGGGCAAGCGCCTGAGGCGAGCGGGCATCCGTGCACCATAGGCCAGAGTGGCTAACAGTGACGCATATGCTGTAAATGGTTTCTTTCTCCTCGTTGTGGCATTTTTCTAGTTAGAAGGCAGCCTGCTCGATAGGCCAGCGCCGGAGGCGATCGGGCATCCGGGCACCCTAGGCCAGAACGGCTAAGAGTGACGCATGTGTTGTAAAGGTTTCTTTCCTCTCGTTGTGGCATTTTTCTAGTTAGCCACGGCAGCTTTTTCGATGCGACAGCGCCGGAGGCGAGCGGGCATCCGGGCACCCTAGGCCAGAGTGCTAACAGTGACGCATGTGTTGTAAATGGTTTCTTTCGCATCGTTTTGGCATTTTTCTAGTTAGCCACGGCAGCTTGCTCGATGAGCCAGCGCCGGAGGCGATCGGGCATCTGGGCACCCTTGGCCAGAGCGGCTAACAGTGACGCATGTGTTTTAAATGATTTCTTTCTTCTCGTTGTGGCATTTTTCTAGTTAGCCACGGCTGCTTGCTCGATGGGACAGCGCCGGAGGCGATCGGGCCTCCGGGCACCCTAGGCCAGAGCGGCTAACAGTGACGCATGTGTTGTAAATGGATTCTGTCCTCTCGTTGTGGCATTTTTCTTGTTAGCCACGGCAGCTTGCTCAATGGGCCAGCGCCGAAGGCGAGCGGACATCAAGGCACCCTAGGCCAAAGCGGCTAACAGTGACGCGTGTGTTGTATATGGTTTCTTTCGCATCGTTTTGGCATTTTTCTAGTTAGCCACGGCAGCTTTCTCGATGAGCCAGCGCCGTCTGGATGAGCCAGCGCCGGAGGCGATCGGACATCTGGGCACCCTAGGCCAGAGGGGCTAACAGTGACGCATGTGTTTTAAATGATTTCGTTGTGGCCTTTTTCTAGTTACCCATGGCAGCTTGCTCGATGGGCCAGCGCCGGTGGCGATCGGGCATCCGGGCACCCTCGGCCAGAACGGCTAAGAGTGACGCATCTGTTGTAAATGGTTTCCTCTCGTTGTGGCATTTTTCTAATTAGCCACGGCAGCTTGCTCGATGGGCCAGCGCCGGAGGCGATCGGGCATCCGGGCACGCTATGCCAGAGCGGCTAACAGTGACGCATGTGTTGCAAATGGTTTCTTTCGCCTCGTTGTGGTATTTTTCTAGTTAGCCACGGCAGCTTGCTCGGAGTGCCAGCGCCGGTGGCGAGCAGTCATCCGGGCACCCTAGGCCAGTTCGGCTAACAGTGACGCATGTGTTGTAAATGGTTTCTTTCCCCTCGCTGTGGCATTTTTCTAGTTCGGCACGGCAGCTTGCTCGATGGGCCAGTAGTTGAAGCGAGCGGCGGGCATCCGGGCACCCTAGGCCAGAGCGGCTAAGACGGACGCATGTGTTGTAAATGGATTCTTTCCCCTCGTTGTGTCATTTTTCTAGTTAGCCAAGACAGCTTGCTCGATGAGCCAGCGCCGGAGGCGAGCGGGCATCCAGGCACCCTAGGCCAGAGCGGCTAACAGTGACGCATGTGCTGTAAATGGTTTCTTTCCCCTCGTTGTGGCATTTTTCTAGTTAGCCACGGCCGCTTGCTCGATGCGCCAGCGCCGGAGGCGATCGGTCATCCGGGCACCCTAGGCCAGAGCGGCTAACAGTGACGCATGTGTTGTAAATGGTTTCTTTCGCCTCGTTGTGGTATTTTTCTAGTTCGGCACGGCAGCTTGCTCGATGGGCCAGCGCTTGAAGCGAGCGGCGGGCATCCGGGCACCCTCAGCCAGAACGGCTAAGAGTGACGCATGTGTTGTAAATGGTTTCTTCACCTCGTTGTGTCATTTTTCTAGTTAGCCCAGACAGCTTGCTCGATGGGCCAGCGCCGGAGGCGAGCGGGCATCCGGGAACCCTAGGCCAGAGTGGCTAACGTTGACACATATGTTGTAAATGGTTTCTTTTCCCTCGTTGTGGCATTTTTGTAATTAGCTACGGCAGCTTTTTCGATGCGCCAGCGCCGGAGGCGAGCGGGCATCCGGGCACTCTAGGCCAGAGCGGCTAACAGTGACGCATGTGTTGTAAATGGTTTCTTTCCTCTCGTAGTGGCATTTTTCTAGTTAGCGGCGGCCGCTTGCTCGGTGTGCCAGCGCCGGTGGCGAGCAGGCATCCGGGCACCCTAGGCCAGATCGGCTAACAGTGACGCAAGTGTTGTAAATGGTTTCTTTCCCCTCGATGTGGCATTTTTCTAGTTTGGCACGGCAGCTTGCTCGACGGGCCAGCGCTTGAGGCGAGCGGCGGGCATCCGGGCACCCTAGGCCAGAGCGGCTAACAGTGTCGCATGTGTTGTAAATGGATTCTTTCCTCTCGTTGTGGCATTTTTCTAGTTAGCCACGGCAGCTTGCTCGATGGGCCGGCGCCGGAGGCGATGGGCATCCGGGCACCCTAGGCCAGAGCGGCTAACAGTGAGGCATGTGTTGTAAATGGTTTCTTATCCCTCGTTGCGTCATTTTTCTAGTTAGCCACGACAGCTTGCTCGATGGGCAAGCGCCTGAGGCGAGCGGGCATCCGTGCACCATAGGCCAGAGTGGCTAACAGTGACGCATATGCTGTAAATGGTTTCTTTCTCCTCGTTGTGGCATTTTTCTAGTTAGAAGGCAGCCTGCTCGATAGGCCAGCGCCGGAGGCGATCGGGCATCCGGGCACCCTAGGCCAGAACGGCTAAGAGTGACGCATGTGTTGTAAAGGTTTCTTTCCTCTCGTTGTGGCATTTTTCTAGTTAGCCACGGCAGCTTTTTCGATGCGACAGCGCCGGAGGCGAGCGGGCATCCGGGCACCCTAGGGCCAGAGTGCAAACAGTGACGCATGTGTTGTAAATGGTTTCTTTCGCATCGTTTTGGCATTTTTCTAGTTAGCCACGGCAGCTTGCTCGATGAGCCAGCGCCGGAGGCGATCGGGCATCTGGGCTCCCTTGGCCAGAGCGGCTAACAGTGACGCATGTGTTTTAAATGATTTCTTTCTTCTCGTTGTGGCATTTTTCTAGTTAGCCACGGCAGCTTGCTCGATGGGACAGCGCCGGAGGCGATCGGGCCTCCGGGCACCCTAGGCCAGAACGGCTAAGAGTGACGCATGTGTTGTAAATGGTTTCCTCTCGTTGTGGTATTTTTCTAATTAGCCACGGAAGCTTTCTCGATGGGCCAGCGCCGGAGGCAATCGGGCATCCGGGCACCCTAGGCCAGAGCGGCTAGCAGTGACGCATGTGTTGTAAATGGTTTCTTTCGCCTCGTTGTGGCATTTTTCTAGTTCGACACGGCAGCTTGCTCGGTGTGCCAGCGCCGGTGGCGAGCAGGCATCCGGGCACCCTAGGCCAGATCGGCTAACAGTGACGCATGTGTTGTAAATGGTTTCTTTCCCCTAGCTGTGGCATTTTTCTAGTTCGACACGGCAGCTTGCTCGGTGGGCCAGCGCTTGAGGCGAGCGGCGGGCATCCGGGCACCCTAGGCCAGAGCGGCTAACAGTGACTCTTGTGTTGTAAATGGATTCTTTCCTCTCGTTGTGGCATTTTTCTTGTTAGCCACGGAAGCTTGCTCAATGGGCCAGCGCCGAAGGCGAGCGGACATCAAGGCACCCTAGGCCAAAGCGGCTAACAGTGACGCGTGTGTTGTAAATGGTTTCTTTCGCATCGTTTTGGCATTTTTCTAGTTAGCCACGGCAGCTTTCTCGATGAGCCAGCGCCGTCTGGATGAGCCAGTGCCGGAGGCGATCGGGCATCTGGGCACCCTAGGCCAGAGGGGCTAACAGTGACGCATGTGTTTTAAATGATTTCTTTCTTCTCGTTGTGGCCTTTTTCTAGTTACCCATGGCAGCTTGCTCGATGGGCCAGCGCCGGTGGCGATCGGGCATCCGGGCACCCTCGGCCAGAACGGCTAAGAGTGACGCATCTGTTTTAAATGGTTTCCTCTCGTTGTGGCAATTTTCTAATTAGCCACGGCAGCTTGCTCGATGGGCCAGCGCCGGAGGCGATCGGGCATCCGGGCACGCTATGCCAGAGCGGCTAACAGTGACGCATGTGTTGTAAATGGTTTCTTTCCCCTCGTTGTGTCATTTTTCTAGTTAGCCAAGACAGCTTGCTCGATGAGCCAGCGCCGGAGGCGATCGGTCATCCTGGCACCCTAGGCCCGATCGGCTAAGAGTGACGCATGTGTTTTAAATGGTTTCTTTCCCCTCGTTGTGGCATTTTTCTAGTTAGCCACGGCAGCTTGCTCGACGGGCCAGCGCCGGAGACGATCGGGCATCCGGGCACCCTAGGCCAGAGCGGCTAACAGTGACGCATGTGTTGTAAATGGTTTCTTTCGCCTCGTTGTGGCATTGTTCTAGTTAGCCACGGCAGCTTGCTCGGTGTGCCAGCGCCGGTGGCGAGCAGCCATCTGGGCACCCTAGGCCAGACCGGCTAACAGTGACGCATGTGTTGTAAATGGTTTCTTTCCCCTCGCTGTGGCATTTTTGTAGTTCGGCATGGCAGCTTGCATGTGTTGTAAATGGTTTCTTTCCTCTCGTAGTGGCATTTTTCTAGTTAGCGGCGGCCGCTTGTTCGGTGTGCCAGCGCCGGTGGCGAGCAGGCATCCGGGCACCCTAGGCCAGATCGGCTAACAGTGACGCAAGTGTTGTAAATGGTTTCTTTCCCCTCGATGTGGCATTTTTCTAGTTTGGCACGGCAGCTTGCTCGACGGGCCAGCGCTTGAGGCGAGCGGCGGGCATCCGGGCACCCTAGGCCAGAGCGGCTAACAGTGTCGCATGTGTTGTAAATGGATTCTTTCCTCTCGTTGTGGCATTTTTCTAGTTAGCCACGGCAGCTTGCTCGATGGGCCGGCGCCGGAGGCGATGGGCATCCGGGCACCCTAGGCCAGAGCGGCTAACAGTGAGGCATGTGTTGTAAATGGTTTCTTATCCCTCGTTGCGTCATTTTTCTAGTTAGCCACGACAGCTTGCTCGATGGGCAAGCGCCTGAGGCGAGCGGGCATCCGTGCACCATAGGCCAGAGTGGCTAACAGTGACGCATATGCTGTAAATGGTTTCTTTCTCCTCGTTGTGGAATTTTTCTAGTTAGAAGGCAGCCTGCTCGATAGGCCAGCGCCGGAGGCGATCGGGCATCCGGGCACCCTAGGCCAGAACGGCTAAGAGTGACGCATGTGTTGTAAAGGTTTCTTTACTCTCGTTGTGGCATTTTTCTAGTTAGCCACGGCAGCTTTTTCGATGCGACAGCGCCGGAGGCGAGCGGGCATCCGGGCACCCTAGGCCAGAGTGCAAACAGTGACGCATGTGTTGTAAATGGTTTCTTTCGCATCGTTTTGGCATTTTTCTAGTTAGCCACGGCAGCTTGCTCGATGAGCCAGCGCCGGAGGCGATCGGGCATCTGGGCTCCCTTGGCCAGAGCGGCTAACAGTGACGCATGTGTTTTAAATGATTTCTTTCTTCTCGTTGTGGCATTTTTCTAGTTAGCCACGGCAGCTTACTCGATGGGACAGCGCCGGAGGCGATCGGGCCTCCGGGCACCCTAGGCCAGAACGGCTAAGAGTGACGCATGTGTTTTAAATGGTTTCCTCTCGTTGTGGTATTTTTCTAATTAGCCACGGCATCTTTCTCGATGGGCCAGCGCCGGAGGCAATCGGGCATCCGGGCACCCTAGGCCAGAGCGGCTAACAGTGACGCATGTGTTGTAAATGGTTTCTTTCGCCTCGTTTTGGCATTTTTCTAGTTAGCCACGGCAGCTTGCTCGATGAGCCAGCGCCGGAGGCGATCGGGCATCTGGGCTCCCTTGGCCAGAGCGGCTAACAGTGACGCATGTGTTTTAAATGATTTCTTTCTTCTCGTTGTGGCATTTTTCTAGTTAGCCACGGCAGCTTGCTCGATGGGACAGCGCCGGAGGCGATCGGGCCTCCGGGCACCCTAGGCCAGAACGGCTAAGAGTGACGCATGTGTTGTAAATGGTTTCCTCTCGTTGTGGTATTTTTCTAATTAGCCACGGCAGCTTTCTCGATGGGCCAGCGCCGGAGGCAATCGGGCATCCGGGCACCCTAGGCCAGATCGGCTAACAGTGACGCATGTGTTGTAAATGGTTTCTTTCCCCTCGCTGTGGCATTTTTCTAGTTCGACACGGCAGCTTGCTCGGTGGGCCAGCGCTTGAGGCGGGCGGCGGGCATCCGGGCACCCTAGGCCAGAGCGGCTAACAGTGACGCATGTGTTGTAAATGGATTCTTTCCTCTCGTTGTGGCATTTTTCTTGTTAGCCACGGAAGCTTGCTCAATGGGCCAGCGCCGAAGGCGAGCGGACATCAAGGCACCCTAGGCCAAAGCGGCTAACAGTGACGCGTGTGTTGTAAATGGTTTCTTTCGCATCGTTTTGGCATTTTTCTAGTTAGCCACGGCAGCTTTCTCGATGAGCCAGCGCCGTCTGGATGAGCCAGTGCCGGAGGCGATCGGGCATCTGGGCACCCTAGGCCAGAGGGGCTAACAGTGACGCATGTGTTTTAAATGATTTCTTTCTTCTCGTTGTGGCCTTTTTCTAGTTAGCCACGGCAGCTTGCTCGATGGGCCAGCGCCGGAGGCGATCGGGCATCCGGGCACGCTATGCCAGAGCGGCTAACAGTGACGCATGTGTTGTAAATGGTTTCTTTCGCCTCGTTGTGGTATTTTTCTAGTTAGCCACGGCAGCTTGCTCGGTGTGCCAGCGCCGGTGGCGAGCAGTCATCCGGGCACCCTAGGTCAGATCGGCTAACAGTGACGCATGTGTTGTAAATGGTTTCTTTCCCCTCGCTGTGGCATTTTTCTAGTTCGGCACGGCAGCTTGCTCGATGGGCCAGTGCTTGAAGCGAGCGGCGGGCATCCGGGCACCCTAGGCCAGAGCGGCTAAGAGTTACGCATGTGTTGTAAATGGTTTCTTACACCTCGTTGTGTCATTTTTCTAGTTAGCCAAGACAGCTTGCTCGATGAGCCAGCGCCGGAGGCGAGCGGGCATCCGGGCACCCTAGGCCAGAGCGGCTAACAGTGACGCATGTGCTGTAAATGGTTTCTTTCCCCTCGTTGTGGCATTTTTCTAGTTAGCCACGGCCGCTTGCTCGATGCGCCAGCGCCGGAGGCGATCGGTCATCCGGGCACCCTAGGCCAGAGCGGCTAACAGTGACGCATGTGTTGTAAATGGTTTCTTACCCCTCGTTGTGTCATTTTTCTAGTTAGCCAAGACAGCTTGCTCGATGCGCCAGCGCCGGAGGCGAGCGGGCATCCGGGCACCCTAGGCCAGAGCGGCTAACAGTGACGCATGTGCTGTAAATGGTTTCTTTCCCCTCGTTGTGGCATTTTTCTAGTTAGCCACGGCCGCTTGCTCGATGCGCCAGCGCCGGAGGCGATCGGTTATCCGGGCACCCTCGGCCAGAACGGCTAAGAGTGACGCATGTGTTTTAAATGGTTTCTTTCCCCTCTTTGTGGCATTTTTCTAGTTAGCCACGGCAGCTTGCTCGATGGGCCAGCGCCGGAGGCGATCGGGCATCCGGGCACGCTATGCCAGAGCGGCTAACAGTGACGCATGTGTTGTAAATGGTTTCTTTCGCCTCGTTGTGGTATTTTTCTAGTTAGCCACGGCAGCTTGCTCGGTGTGCCAGCGCCAGTGGCGAGCAGTCATCCGGGCACCGTAGGCCAGTTCGGCTAACAGTGACGCATGTGTTGTAAATGGTTTCTTTCCCCTCGCTGTGGCATTTTTCTAGTTCGGCACGGCAGCTTGCTCGATGGGCCAGTGCTTGAAGCGAGCGGCGGGCATCCGGGCACCCTAGGCCAGAGCGGCTAAGAGGGACGCATGTGTTGTAAATGGTTTCTTTCCCCTCGTTGTGTCATTTTTCTAGTTAGCCAAGACAGCTTGCTCGATGAGCCAGCGCCGGAGGCGAGCGGGCATCCAGGCACCCTAGGCCAGAGCGGCTAACAGTGACGCATGTGCTGTAAATGGTTTCTTTCCCCTCGTTGTGGCATTTTTCTAGTTAGCCACGGCCGCTTGCTCGATGCGCCAGCGCCGGAGGCGATCGGTCATCCGGGCACCCTAGGCCAGAGCGGCTAACAGTGACGCATGTGTTGTAAATGGTTTCTTTCGCCTCGTTGTGGTATTTTTCTAGTTAGCCACGGCAGCTTTCTCGGTGTGCCAGCGCCGGTGGCGAGCAGTCATCCGGGCACCCTAGGCCAGATTGGCTAACAGTGACGCATGTGTTGTAAATGGTTTCTTTCCCCTCGCTGTGGCATTTTTCTAGTTCGGCACGGCAGCTTGCTCGATGGGCCAGCGCTTGAAGCGAGCGGCGGGCATCCGGGCACCCTCAGCCAGAACGGCTAAGAGTGACGCATGTGTTGTAAATGGTTTCTTCACCTCGTTGTGTCATTTTTCTAGTTAGCCCAGACAGCTTGCTCGATGGGCCAGCGCCGGAGGCGAGCGGGCATCCGGGAACCCTAGGCCAGAGTGGCTAACGTTGACACATATGTTGTAAATGGTTTCTTTCCCCTCGTTGTGGCATTTTTGTAATTAGCTACGGCAGCTTTTTCGATTCGCCAACGCCGGAGGCGAGCGGGCATCCGGGCACTCTAGGCCAGAGCGGCTAACAGTGACGCATGTGTTGTAAATGGTTTCTTTCCTCTCGTAGTGGCATTTTTCTAGTTAGCGGCGGCCGCTTGCTCGGTGTGCCAGCGCCGGTGGCGAGCAGGCATCCGGGCACCCTAGGCCAGATCGGCTAACAGTGACGCATGTGTTGTAAATGGTTTCTTTCCCCTCGCTGTGGCATTTTTCTAGTTCGGCACGGCAGCTTGCTCGATGGGCCAGTGCTTGAAGCGAGCGGCGGGCATCCGGGCACCCTAGGCCAGAGCGGCTAAGAGTGACGCATGTGTTGTAAATGGTTTCTTACACCTCGTTGTGTCATTTTTCTAGTTAGCCAAGACAGCTTGCTCGATGAGCCAGCGCCGGAGGCGAGCGGGCATCCGGGCACCTTAGGCCAGAGCGGCTAACAGTGACGCATGTGCTGTAAATGGTTTCTTTCCCCTCGTTGTGGCATTTTTCTAGTTAGCCACGGCCGCTTGCTCGATGCGCCAGCGCCGGAGGCGATCGGTCATCCGGGCACCCTAGGCCAGAGCGGCTAACAGTGACGCATGTGTTGTAAATGGTTTCTTTCCCCTCGCTGTGGCATTTTTCTAGTTCGACACGGCAGCTTGCTCGGTGGGCCAGCGCTTGAGGCGGGCGGGCATCCGGGCACGCTATGCCAGAGCGGCTAACAGTGACGCATGTGTTGTAAATGGTTTCTTTCCCCTCGCTGTGGCATTTTTCTAGTTCGGCACGGCAGCTTGCTCGATGGGCCAGTGCTTGAAGCGAGCGGCGGGCATCCGGGCACCCTAGGCCAGAGCGGCTAAGAGTTACGCATGTGTTGTAAATGGTTTCTTACACCTCGTTGTGTCATTTTTCTAGTTAGCCAAGACAGCTTGCTCGATGAGCCAGCGCCGGAGGCGAGCGGGCATCCGGGCACCCTAGGCCAGAGCGGCTAACAGTGACGCATGTGCTGTAAATGGTTTCTTTCCCCTCGTTGTGGCATTTTTCTAGTTAGCCACGGCCGCTTGCTCGATGCGCCAGCGCCGGAGGCGATCGGTCATCCGGGCACCCTAGGCCAGAGCGGCTAACAGTGACGCATGTGTTGTAAATGGTTTCTTACCCCTCGTTGTGTCATTTTTCTAGTTAGCCAAGACAGCTTGCTCGATGCGCCAGCGCCGGAGGCGAGCGGGCATCCGGGCACCCTAGGCCAGAGCGGCTAACAGTGACGCATGTGCTGTAAATGGTTTCTTTCCCCTCGTTGTGGCATTTTTCTAGTTAGCCACGGCCGCTTGCTCGATGCGCCAGCGCCGGAGGCGATCGGTTATCCGGGCACCCTCGGCCAGAACGGCTAAGAGTGACGCATGTGTTTTAAATGGTTTCTTTCCCCTCTTTGTGGCATTTTTCTAGTTAGCCACGGCAGCTTGCTCGATGGGCCAGCGCCGGAGGCGATCGGGCATCCGGGCACGCTATGCCAGAGCGGCTAACAGTGACGCATGTGTTGTAAATGGTTTCTTTCGCCTCGTTGTGGTATTTTTCTAGTTAGCCACGGCAGCTTGCTCGGTGTGCCAGCGCCAGTGGCGAGCAGTCATCCGGGCACCGTAGGCCAGTTCGGCTAACAGTGACGCATGTGTTGTAAATGGTTTCTTTCCCCTCGCTGTGGCATTTTTCTAGTTCGGCACGGCAGCTTGCTCGATGGGCCAGTGCTTGAAGCGAGCGGCGGGCATCCGGGCACCCTAGGCCAGAGCGGCTAAGAGGGACGCATGTGTTGTAAATGGTTTCTTTCCCCTCGTTGTGTCATTTTTGTAATTAGCTACGGCAGCTTTTTCGATTCGCCAGCGCCGGAGGCGAGCGGGCATCCGGGCACTCTAGGCCAGAGCGGCTAACAGTGACGCATGTGTTGTAAATGGTTTCTTTCCCCTCGTTGTGGCATTTTTCTAGTTAGCCACGGCCGCTTGCTCGATGCGCCAGCGCCGGAGGCGATCGGTCATCCGGGCACCCTAGGCCAGAGCGGCTAACAGTGACGCATGTGTTGTAAATGGTTTCTTTCGCCTCGTTGTGGTATTTTTCTAGTTAGCCACGGCAGCTTTCTCGGTGTGCCAGCGCCGGTGGCGAGCAGTCATCCGGGCACCCTAGGCCAGATTGGCTAACAGTGACGCATGTGTTGTAAATGGTTTCTTTCCCCTCGCTGTGGCATTTTTCTAGTTCGGCACGGCAGCTTGCTCGATGGGCCAGCGCTTGAAGCGAGCGGCGGGCATCCGGGCACCCTCAGCCAGAACGGCTAAGAGTGACGCATGTGTTGTAAATGGTTTCTTCACCTCGTTGTGTCATTTTTCTAGTTAGCCCAGACAGCTTGCTCGATGGGCCAGCGCCGGAGGCGAGCGGGCATCCGGGAACCCTAGGCCAGAGTGGCTAACGTTGACACATATGTTGTAAATGGTTTCTTTCCCCTCGTTGTGGCATTTTTGTAATTAGCTACGGCAGCTTTTTCGATTCGCCAGCGCCGGAGGCGAGCGGGCATCCGGGCACTCTAGGCCAGAGCGGCTAACAGTGACGCATGTGTTGTAAATGGTTTCTTTCCTCTCGTAGTGGCATTTTTCTAGTTAGCGGCGGCCGCTTGCTCGGTGTGCCAGCGCCGGTGGCGAGCAGGCATCCGGGCACCCTAGGCCAGATCGGCTAACAGTGACGCATGTGTTGTAAATGGTTTCTTTCCCCTCGCTGTGGCATTTTTCTAGTTCGGCACGGCAGCTTGCTCGATGGGCCAGTGCTTGAAGCGAGCGGCGGGCATCCGGGCACCCTAGGCCAGAGCGGCTAAGAGTGACGCATGTGTTGTAAATGGTTTCTTACACCTCGTTGTGTCATTTTTCTAGTTAGCCAAGACAGCTTGCTCGATGAGCCAGCGCCGGAGGCGAGCGGGCATCCGGGCACCTTAGGCCAGAACGGCTAAGAGTGACGCATGTGTTGTAAATGGTTTCCTCTCGTTGTGGTATTTTTCTAATTAGCCACGGCAGCTTTCTCGATGGGCCAGCGCCGGAGGCAATCGGGCATCCGGGCACCCTAGGCCAGATCGGCTAACAGTGACGCATGTGTTGTAAATGGTTTCTTTCCCCTCGCTGTGGCATTTTTCTAGTTCGACACGGCAGCTTGCTCGGTGGGCCAGCGCTTGAGGCGGGCGGCGGGCATCCGGGCACCCTAGGCCAGAGCGGCTAACAGTGACGCATGTGTTGTAAATGGATTCTTTCCTCTCGTTGTGGCATTTTTCTTGTTAGCCACGGAAGCTTGCTCAATGGGCCAGCGCCGAAGGCGAGCGGACATCAAGGCACCCTAGGCCAAAGCGGCTAACAGTGACGCGTGTGTTGTAAATGGTTTCTTTCGCATCGTTTTGGCATTTTTCTAGTTAGCCACGGCAGCTTTCTCGATGAGCCAGCGCCGTCTGGATGAGCCAGTGCCGGAGGCGATCGGGCATCTGGGCACCCTAGGCCAGAGGGGCTAACAGTGACGCATGTGTTTTAAATGATTTCTTTCTTCTCGTTGTGGCCTTTTTCTAGTTAGCCACGGCAGCTTGCTCGATGGGCCAGCGCCGGAGGCGATCGGGCATCCGGGCACGCTATGCCAGAGCGGCTAACAGTGACGCATGTGTTGTAAATGGTTTCTTTCGCCTCGTTGTGGTATTTTTCTAGTTAGCCACGGCAGCTTGCTCGGTGTGCCAGCGCCGGTGGCGAGCAGTCATCCGGGCACCCTAGGTCAGATCGGCTAACAGTGACGCATGTGTTGTAAATGGTTTCTTTCCCCTCGCTGTGGCATTTTTCTAGTTCGGCACGGCAGCTTGCTCGATGGGCCAGTGCTTGAAGCGAGCGGCGGGCATCCGGGCACCCTAGGCCAGAGCGGCTAAGAGTTACGCATGTGTTGTAAATGGTTTCTTACACCTCGTTGTGTCATTTTTCTAGTTAGCCAAGACAGCTTGCTCGATGAGCCAGCGCCGGAGGCGAGCGGGCATCCGGGCACCCTAGGCCAGAGCGGCTAACAGTGACGCATGTGCTGTAAATGGTTTCTTTCCCCTCGTTGTGGCATTTTTCTAGTTAGCCACGGCCGCTTGCTCGATGCGCCAGCGCCGGAGGCGATCGGTCATCCGGGCACCCTAGGCCAGAGCGGCTAACAGTGACGCATGTGTTGTAAATGGTTTCTTACCCCTCGTTGTGTCATTTTTCTAGTTAGCCAAGACAGCTTGCTCGATGCGCCAGCGCCGGAGGCGAGCGGGCATCCGGGCACCCTAGGCCAGAGCGGCTAACAGTGACGCATGTGCTGTAAATGGTTTCTTTCCCCTCGTTGTGGCATTTTTCTAGTTAGCCACGGCCGCTTGCTCGATGCGCCAGCGCCGGAGGCGATCGGTTATCCGGGCACCCTCGGCCAGAACGGCTAAGAGTGACGCATGTGTTTTAAATGGTTTCTTTCCCCTCTTTGTGGCATTTTTCTAGTTAGCCACGGCAGCTTGCTCGATGGGCCAGCGCCGGAGGCGATCGGGCATCCGGGCACGCTATGCCAGAGCGGCTAACAGTGACGCATGTGTTGTAAATGGTTTCTTTCGCCTCGTTGTGGTATTTTTCTAGTTAGCCACGGCAGCTTGCTCGGTGTGCCAGCGCCAGTGGCGAGCAGTCATCCGGGCACCGTAGGCCAGTTCGGCTAACAGTGACGCATGTGTTGTAAATGGTTTCTTTCCCCTCGCTGTGGCATTTTTCTAGTTCGGCACGGCAGCTTGCTCGATGGGCCAGTGCTTGAAGCGAGCGGCGGGCATCCGGGCACCCTAGGCCAGAGCGGCTAAGAGGGACGCATGTGTTGTAAATGGTTTCTTTCCCCTCGTTGTGTCATTTTTCTAGTTAGCCAAGACAGCTTGCTCGATGAGCCAGCGCCGGAGGCGAGCGGGCATCCAGGCACCCTAGGCCAGAGCGGCTAACAGTGACGCATGTGCTGTAAATGGTTTCTTTCCCCTCGTTGTGGCATTTTTCTAGTTAGCCACGGCCGCTTGCTCGATGCGCCAGCGCCGGAGGCGATCGGTCATCCGGGCACCCTAGGCCAGAGCGGCTAACAGTGACGCATGTGTTGTAAATGGTTTATTTCGCCTCGTTGTGGTATTTTTCTAGTTAGCCACGGCAGCTTGCTCGGTGTGCCAGCGCCGGTGGCGAGCAGTCATCCGGGCACCCTAGGCCAGATTCGGCTAACAGTGACGCATGTGTTGTAAATGGTTTCTTTCCCCTCGCTGTGGCATTTTTCTAGTTCGGCACGGCAGCTTGCTCGATGGGCCAGTGCTTGAAGCGAGCGGCGGGCATCCGGGCACCCTAGGCCAGAGCGGCTAAGAGTGACGCATGTGTTGTAAATGGTTTCTTCACCTCGTTGTGTCATTTTTCTAGTTAGCCAAGACAGCTTGCTCGATGAGCCAGCGCCGGAGGCGAGCGGGCATCCGGGCACCCTAGGCCAGAGCGGCTAACAGTGACGCATGTGCTGTAAATGGTTTCTTTCCCCTCGTTGTGGCATTTTTCTAGTTAGCCACGGCCGCTTGCTCGATGCGCCAGCGCCGGAGGCGATCGGTCATCCGGGCACCCTAGGCCAGAGCGGCTAACAGTGACGCATGTGTTGTAAATGGTTTCTTTCCTCTCGTAGTGGCATTTTTCTAGTTAGCGGCGGCCGCTTGCTCGGTGTGCCAGCGCCGGTGGCGAGCAGGCATCCGGGCACCCTAGGCCAGATCGGCTAACAGTGACGCATGTGTTGTAAATGGTTTCTTTCCCCTCGCTGTGGCATTTTTCTAGTTCGGCACGGCAGCTTGCTCGATGGGCCAGTGCTTGAAGCGAGCGGCGGGCATCCGGGCACCCTAGGCCAGAGCGGCTAAGAGTGACGCATGTGTTGTAAATGGTTTCTTACACCTCGTTGTGTCATTTTTCTAGTTAGCCAAGACAGCTTGCTCGATGAGCCAGCGCCGGAGGCGAGCGGGCATCCGGGCACCTTAGGCCAGAGCGGCTAACAGTGACGCATGTGCTGTAAATGGTTTCTTTCCCCTCGTTGTGGCATTTTTCTAGTTAGCCACGGCCGCTTGCTCGATGCGCCAGCGCCGGAGGCGATCGGTCATCCGGGCACCCTAGGCCAGAGCGGCTAACAGTGACGCATGTGTTGTAAATGGTTTCTTACCCCTCGTTGTGTCATTTTTCTAGTTAGCCAAGACAGCTTGCTCGATGCGCCAGCGCCGGAGGCGAGCGGGCATCCGGGCACCCTAGGCCAGAGCGGCTAACAGTGACGCATGTGCTGTAAATGGTTTCTTTCCCCTCGTTGTGGCATTTTTCTAGTTAGCCACGGCCGCTTGCTCGATGCGCCAGCGCCGGAGGCGATCGGTCATCCGGGCACCCTCGGCCAGAACGGCTAAAAGTGACGCATGTGTTTTAAATGGTTTCTTTCCCCTCTTTGTGGCATTTTTCTAGTTAGCCACGGCAGCTTGCTCGATGGGCCAGCGCCGGAGGCGATCGGGCATCCGGGCACGCTATGCCAGAGCGGCTAACAGTGACGCATGTGTTGTAAATGGTTTCTTTCGCCTCGTTGTGGTATTTTTCTAGTTAGCCACGGCAGCTTGCTCGGTGTGCCAGCGCCAGTGGCGAGCAGTCATCCGGGCACCGTAGGCCAGTTCGGCTAACAGTGACGCATGTGTTGTAAATGGTTTCTTTCCCCTCGCTGTGGCATTTTTCTAGTTCGGCACGGCAGCTTGCTCGATGGGCCAGTGCTTGAAGCGAGCGGCGGGCATCCGGGCACCCTAGGCCAGAGCGGCTAAGAGGGACGCATGTGTTGTAAATGGTTTCTTTCCCCTCGTTGTGTCATTTTTCTAGTTAGCCAAGACAGCTTGCTCGATGAGCCAGCGCCGGAGGCGAGCGGGCATCCAGGCACCCTAGGCCAGAGCGGCTAACAGTGACGCATGTGCTGTAAATGGTTTCTTTCCCCTCGTTGTGGCATTTTTCTAGTTAGCCACGGCCGCTTGCTCGATGCGCCAGCGCCGGAGGCGATCGGTCATCCGGGCACCCTAGGCCAGAGCGGCTAACAGTGACGCATGTGTTGTAAATGGTTTCTTTCGCCTCGTTGTGGTATTTTTCTAGTTAGCCACGGCAGCTTTCTCGGTGTGCCAGCGCCGGTGGCGAGCAGTCATCCGGGCACCCTAGGCCAGATTGGCTAACAGTGACGCATGTGTTGTAAATGGTTTCTTTCCCCTCGCTGTGGCATTTTTCTAGTTCGGCACGGCAGCTTGCTCGATGGGCCAGCGCTTGAAGCGAGCGGCGGGCATCCGGGCACCCTCAGCCAGAACGGCTAAGAGTGACGCATGTTTGTAAATGGTTTCTTCACCTCGTTGTGTCATTTTTCTAGTTAGCCCAGACAGCTTGCTCGATGGGCCAGCGCCGGAGGCGAGCGGGCATCCGGGAACCCTAGGCCAGAGTGGCTAACGTTGACACATATGTTGTAAATGGTTTCTTTGCCCTCGTTGTGGCATTTTTGTAATTAGCTACGGCAGCTTTTTCGATGCGCCAGCGCCGGAGGCGAGCGGGCATCCGGGCACTCTAGGCCAGAGCGGCTAACAGTGAGGCATGTGTTGTAAATGGTTTCTTTCCTCTCGTAGTGGCATTTTTCTAGTTAGCGGCGGCCGCTTGCTCGGTGTGCCAGCGCCGGTGGCGAGCAGGCATCCGGGCACCCTAGGCCAGATCGGCTAACAGTGACGCAAGTGTTGTAAATGGTTTCTTTCCCCTCGATGTGGCATTTTTCTAGTTTGGCACGGCAGCTTGCTCGACGGGCCAGCGCTTGAGGCGAGCGGCGGGCATCCGGGCACCCTAGGCCAGAGCGGCTAACAGTGTCGCATGTGTTGTAAATGGATTCTTTCCTCTCGTTGTGGCATTTTTCTAGTTAGCCACGGCAGCTTGCTCGATGGGCCGGCGCCGGAGGCGATGGGCATCCGGGGACCCTAGGCCAGAGCGGCTAACAGTGAGGCATGTGTTGTAAATGGTTTCTTATCCCTCGTTGCGTCATTTTTCTAGTTAGCCACGACAGCTTGCTCGATGGGCAAGCGCCTGAGGCGAGCGGGCATCCGTGCACCATAGGCCAGAGTGGCTAACAGTGACGCATATGCTGTAAATGGTTTCTTTCTCCTCGTTGTGGCATTTTTCTAGTTAGAAGGCAGCCTGCTCAATAGGCCAGCGCCGGAGGCGATCGGGCATCCGGGCACCCTAGGCCAGAACGGCTAAGAGTGACGCATGTGTTGTAAATGGTTTCCTCTCGTTGTGGTATTTTTCTAATTAGCCACGGCAGCTTTCTCGATGGGCCAGCGCCGGAGGCAATCGGGCATCCGGGCACCCTACGCCAGAGCGGCTAACAGTGACGCATGTGTTGTAAATGGTTTCTTTCGCCTCGTTGTGGCATTTTTCTAGTTAGCCACGGCAGCTTGCTCGGTGTGCCAGCGCCGGTGGCGAGCAGGCATCCGGGCACCCTAGGCCAGATCGGCTAACAGTGACGCATGTGTTGTAAATGGTTTCTTTCCCCTCGCTGTGGCATTTTTCTAGTTCGACACGGCAGCTTGCTCGGTGGGCCAGCGCTTGAGGCGAGCGGCGGGCATCCGGGCACCCTAGGCCAGAGCGGCTAACAGTGACGCATGTGTTTTAAATGATTTCTTTCTTCTCGTTGTGGCATTTTTCTAGTTAGCCACGGCAGCTTGCTCGATGGGACAGCGCCGGAGGCGATCGGGCCTCCGGGCACCCTAGGCCAGAACGGCTAAGAGTGACGCATGTGTTGTAAATGGTTTCCTCTCGTTGTGGTATTTTTCTAATTAGCCACGGCAGCTTTCTCGATGGGCCAGCGCCGGAGGCAAACGGGCATCCGGGCACCCTAGGCCAGATCGGCTAACAGTGACGCATGTGTTGTAAATGGTCTCTTTCCCCTCGCTGTGGCATTTTTCTAGTTCGACACGGCAGCTTGCTCGGTGGGCCAGCGCTTGAGGCGAGCGGCGGGCATCCGGGCACCCTAGGCCAGAGCGGCTAACAGTGACGCATGTGTTGTAAATGGATTCTTTCCTCTCGTTGTGGCATTTTTCTTGTTAGCCACGGAAGCTTGCTCAATGGGCCAGCGCCGAAGGCGAGCGGACATCAAGGCACCCTAGGCCAAAGCGGCTAACAGTGACGCGTGTGTTGTAAATGGTTTCTTTCGCATCGTTTTGGCATTTTCTAGTTAGCCACGGCAGCTTTCTCGATGAGCCAGCGCCGTCTGGATGAGCCAGTGCCGGAGGCGATCGGGCATCTGGGCACCCTAGGCCAGAGGGGCTAACAGTGACGCATGTGTTTTAAATGATTTCTTTCTTCTCGTTGTGGCCTTTTTCTAGTTAGCCACGGCAGCTTGCTCGATGGGCCAGCGCCGGAGGCGATCGGGCATCCGGGCACGCTATGCCAGAGCGGCTAACAGTGACGCATGTGTTGTAAATGGTTTCTTTCGCCTCGTTGTGGTATTATTCTAGTTAGCCACGGCAGCTTGCTCGGTGTGCCAGCGCCGGTGGCGAGCAGTCATCCGGGCACCCTAGGTCAGATCGGCTAACAGTGACGCATGTGTTGTAAATGGTTTCTTTCCCCTCGCTGTGGCATTTTTCTAGTTCGGCACGGCAGCTTGCTCGATGGGCCAGTGCTTGAAGCGAGCGGCGGGCATCCGGGCACCCTAGGCCAGAGCGGCTAAGAGTGACGCATGTGTTGTAAATGGTTTCTTACCCCTCGTTGTGTCATTTTTCTAGTTAGCCAAGACAGCTTGCTCGATGAGCCAGCGCCGGAGGCGAGCGGGCATCCGGGCACCCTAGGCCAGAGCGGCTAACAGTGACGCATGTGCTGTAAATGGTTTCTTTCCCCTCGTTGTGGCATTTTTCTAGTTAGCCACGGCCGCTTGCTCGATGCGCCAGCGCCGGAGGCGATCGGTCATCCGGGCACCCTAGGCCAGAGCGGCTAGCAGTGACGCATGTGTTGTAAATGGTTTCTTACCCCTCGTTGTGTCATTTTTCTAGTTAGCCAAGACAGTTTGCTCGATGAGCCAGCGCCGGAGGCGAGCGGGAATCCGGGCACCCTAGGCCAGAGCGGCTAACAGTGACGCATGTGCTGTAAATGGTTTCTTTCCCCTCGTTGTGGCATTTTTCTAGTTAGCCACGGCCGCTTGCTCGATGCGCCAGCGCCGGAGGCGATCGGTCATCCGGGCACCCTCGGCCAGAACGGCTAAGAGTGACGCATCTGTTGTAAATGGTTTCCTCTCGTTGTGGCATTTTTCTAATTAGCCACGGCAGCTTGCTCGATGGGCCAGCGCCGGAGGCGATCGGGCATCCGGGCACGCTATGCCAGAGCGGCTAACAGTGACGCATGTGTTGTAAATGGTTTCTTTCGCCTCGTTGTGGTATTTTTCTAGTTAGCCACGGCAGCTTGCTCGGTGTGCCAGCGCCAGTGGCGAGCAGTCATCCGGGCACCGTAGGCCAGTTCGGCTAACAGTGACGCATGTGTTGTAAATGGTTTCTTTCCCCTCGCTGTGGCATTTTTCTAGTTCGGCACGGCAGCTTGCTCGATGGGCCAGTGCTTGAAGCGAGCGGCGGGCATCCGAGCACCCTAGGCCAGAGCGGCTAAGAGGGACGCATGTGTTGTAAATGGTTTCTTTCCCCTCGTTGTGTCATTTTTCTAGTTAGCCAAGACAGCTTGCTCGATGAGCCAGCGCCGGAGGCGAGCGGGCATCCAGGCACCCTAGGCCAGAGCGGCTAACAGTGACGCATGTGCTGTAAATGGTTTCTTTCCCCTCGTTGTGCCATTTTTCTAGTTAGCCACGGCCGCTTGCTCGATGCGCCAGCGCCGGAGGCGATCGGTCATCCGGGCACCCTAGGCCAGAGCGGCTAACAGTGACGCTTGTGTTGTAAATGGTTTCTTTCGCCTCGTTGTGGTATTTTTCTAGTTAGCCACGGCAGCTTTCTCGGTGTGCCAGCGCCGGTGGCGAGCAGTCATCCGGGCACCCTAGGCCAGATCGGCTAACAGTGACGCATGTGTTGTAAATGGTTTCTTTCCCCTCGCTGTGGCATTTTTCTAGTTCGGCACGGCAGCTTGCTCGATGGGCCAGCGCTTGAAGCGAGCGGCGGGCATCCGGGCACCCTCAGCCAGAACGGCTAAGAGTGACGCATGTGTTGTAAATGGTTTCTTCACCTTGTTGTGTCATTTTTCTAGTTAGCCCAGACAGCTTGCTCGATGGGCCAGCGCCGGAGGCGAGCGGGCATCCGGGAACCCTAGGCCAGAGTGGCTAACGTTGACACATATGTTGTAAATGGTTTCTTTCCCCTCGTTGTGGCATTTTTGTAATTAGCTACGGCAGCTTTTTCGATGCGCCAGCGCCGGAGGCGAGCGGGCATCCGGGCACTCTAGGCCAGAGCGGCTAACAGTGACGCATGTGTTGTAAATGGTTTCTTTCCTCTCGTAGTGGCATTTTTCTAGTTAGCGGCGGCCGCTTGCTCGGTGTGCCAGCGCCGGTGGCGAGCAGGCATCCGGGCACCCTAGGCCAGATCGGCTAACAGTGACGCAAGTGTTGTAAATGGTTTCTTTCCCCTCGATGTGGCATTTTTCTAGTTTGGCACGGCAGCTTGCTCGACGGGCCAGCGCTTGAGGCGAGCGGCGGGCATCCGGGCACCCTAGGCCAGAGCGGCTAACAGTGTCGCATGTGTTGTAAATGGATTCTTTCCTCTCGTTGTGGCATTTATCTAGTTAGCCACGGCAGCTTGCTCGATGGGCCGGCGCCGGAGGCGATGGGCATCCGGGCACCCTAGGCCAGAGCGGCTAACAGTGAGGCATGTGTTGTAAATGGTTTCTTATCCCTCGTTGCGTCATTTTTCTAGTTAGCCACGACAGCTTGCTCGATGGGCAAGCGCCTGAGGCAAGCGGGCATCCGTGCACCATAGGCCAGAGTGGCTAACAGTGACGCATATGCTGTAAATGGTTTCTTTCTCCTCGTTGTGGCATTTTTCTAGTTAGAAGGCAGCCTGCTCGATAGGCCAGCGCCGGAGGCGATCGGGCATCCGGGCACCCTAGGCCAGAACGGCTAAGAGTGACGCATGTGTTGTAAAGGTTTCTTTCCTCTCGTTGTGGCATTTTTCTAGTTAGCCACGGCAGCTTTTTCGATGCGACAGCGCCGGAGGCGAGCGGGCATCCGGGCACCCTAGGCCAGAGTGCAAACAGTGACGCATGTGTTGTAAATGGTTTCTTTCGCATCGTTTTGGCATTTTTCTAGTTAGCCACGGCAGCTTGCTCGATGAGCCAGCGCCGGAGGCGATCGGGCATCTGGGCTCCCTTGGCCAGAGCGGCTAACAGTGACGCATGTGTTTTAAATGATTTCTTTCTTCTCGTTGTCGCATTTTTCTAGTTAGATGGCAGATTGCTCGATGTGCCAGCGCCGGAGGCGAGCGGGCATCCGTGCACCCTATGCCAGATCGGCTAACAGTGACGCATGTGTTGTAAATGGTTTCTTCCCTCTCGTTGTGGCATTTTTTTTAGTTCGCCACGGCAGCTTGCTCGATGGGCCAGCGCCGGAGGCGATCGGGTATCCGGGCACCCTTGGCCAGAGCGGCTAATAGTGACGCATGTGGTGTAAATGGTTTCTTTCCACTCGTAGTGGCATTTTTCAAGTTAGCCACGGCCGCTTGCTTGACGGGCCAGCGCCGGATGCGATCGGGCATCCGGGCACCCTAGGCCAGAACGGCTAAGAGTGACACGTCATGTGTTGTAAATGCTTTCTTTCCCCTCGTTGTGGCATTTTTCTGGTTAGCCACGGCAGCTTGCTCGATGGGCCACAGCCTGGGGCGTTCGGGCATCCGGGCACCCCAGGCCAGAGCGGCTGACAGTGACTTATGTGTTGTAAATTGTTTGTTTCCGCTCGTAGTGGCATTTTTTAGTTAGCCGTGGCCGCTAGCTCGATGGGCCAGCGCCGGAGGCGATCGGGCATCCGGGCACCCTAGGCCAGAGAGGCTAACAGTGACGCATGTGTTGTAAATGGTTTCTTTCCCCTCGTTGTGGCATTTTTCTAGTTATCCACGGCAGCTTGATCGATGGGCCAGTGCCGGAGGCGAGCGGGCATCCGAGCACCCTAGGCCAGAGCGGCTATCTGTGACTCAAATGCTGTAAATGGTTCCTATCCCCTCGTTGTGGCATTTTTCTAGTTAGAAGGCAGCCTGCTCGATAGGCCAGCGCCGGAGGCGATCGGGCATCTGGGCACCCTAGGCCAGAGCGGCTAACAGTGACGCATGTGTTTTAAATGATTTCTTTCGCCTCGATTTGGCATTTTTCTAGTTAGCCACGGCAGCTTGCTCGATGAGCCAGCGCCGGAGGCGATTGGGCATCCGGGAACCCTAGGCCAGAGCGGCTAACAGGGACCCATGTGTTGTAAATGGTTTCTTTCCCCTGGTTGTGGCCTTTTTCTAGTTAGCCTCAGCAGCTTGCTCAATGGGCGAGCGCCGAAGGCGAGCGGGCATCCGGGTACCCTAGGCTAGAGCGGCTAACAGATACGCGTGTGTTGTAAATGGTTTCGTTCGCATCGTTTTGGCATTTTTCTAGTTCGGCACGGCAGCTTGCTCGATGGGCCAGTGCTTGAAGCGATCGGCGGGAATCCGGGCACCCTAGGCCAGAGCGGCTAAGAGTGACGCATGTGTTGTAAATGGTTTCTTCCCCCTCGTTGTGTCATTTTTCTAGTTAGCCAAGACAGCTTGCTCGATGAGCCAGCGCCGGAGGCGAGCGGGCATCAGGGCACCCTAGGCAAGAGTGGCTAACGTTGACGCATATGTTTTAAATGGTTTCTTTCCCCTCGTTGCGGCATTGTTCTAGTTAGATGGCGGCTTGCTCGATGGTCCAGCTCGGGAGGCGAGCGGGCATCCGGGCACCCTAGGCCAGAACGGCTAAGAGTGACGCATGTGTTGTAAAGGGTTTCTTCTCGTTGTGGCATTTTTCTAGTTAGCCACGGCAGCTTGCTCGATGGGCCGGCGCCGGAGGCGATCGGGCATCCGGGCACCCTAGGCCAGAGCGCCTAACAGTGAGGCATGTTGTGTAAATGGTTTCTAATCTCTCGTTGCGTCATTTTTGTTAGCCACGACAGCTTGCTCGATGGTCAAGCGCCGGAGGCGAGCGGGCATCCGTGCACCATAGGCCAGAGCGGCTAACAGTGACGCATGTGTTGTAAATGGTTTCTTTCCCCTCGTTGTGGCATTTTTCTAGTTAACCACGGCAGCTTGATCGATGGGCCATCGCCTTAGGCGAGCGGGCATCCGAGCACCCTAGGCCAGAGCGGCTATCTGTGACGCATGTGTTGTAAAATGTTTCTTTTGCCTCGATTTGGCATTTTTCTAGTTAGCCACGGCAGCTTGCTCGATGAGCCAGCGCCGGAGGCGATCGGGCCCCCGGGCACCCTAGGCCAGAGCGGCTAACAGTGACGCATGTGTTGTAAATGGTTTCTTTCCCCTCGTTGTGGCATTTTTCTAGTTAGCCACGGCAGCTTGCTCAATGGGCCATCGCCGAAGGCGAGCGGGCATCCGGGCACCCTAGGCCAGAGCGGCTAACAGATACGCGTGTGTTGTAAATGGTTTCTTTTGCATCGTTTTGGCATTTTTCTAGTTAGCCACGGCCGCTTGCTCGATGGGCCAGCGCCGGAGGCGATCGGGCATCCGGGCACCCTAGGCCAGAACGGCTAAAAGTGACGCATGTGTTTTAAATGGTTTCTTTCCCCTCGTTGTGGCATTTTTCTAGTTAGCCACGGCAGCTTGCTCGACGGGCCAGCGCCGGAGACGATCGGGCATCCGGGCACCCAAGGCCAGAGCGGCTAACAGTGACGCATGTGTTGTAAATGGTTTCTTTCGCCTCGTTGTGGCATTTTTCTAGTTAGCCACGGCAGCTTGCTCGGTGTGCCAGCGCCGGTGGCGAGCAGGCATCCGGGCACCCTAGGCCAGATCGGCTAACAGTGACACATGTGTTGTAAATGGTTTCTTTCCCCTCGCTGTGGCATTTTTCTAGTTCTGCACGGCAGCTTGCTCGGTGGGCCAGCGCTTGAGGCGAGCGGCGGGCATCCGGGCACCCTAGGCCAGAGCGGCTAACAGTGACGCATGTGTTGTAAATGGATTCTTTCCTCTCGTTGTGGCATTTTTCTTGTTAGCCACGGCAGCTTGCTCAATGGGCCAGCGCCGAAGGCGAGCGGACATCAAGGCACCCTAGGCCAAAGCGGCTAACAGTGACGCGTGTGTTGTAAATGGTTTCTTTCGCATCGTTTTGGCATTTTTCTAGTTAGCCACGGCCGCTTTCTCGATGAGCCAGCGCCGTCTGGATGAGCCAGCGCCGGAGGCGATCGGGCATCTGGGCACCCTAGGCCAGAGGGGCTAACAGTGACGCATCTGTTGTAAATGGTTTCCTCTCGTTGTGGCATTTTTCTAATTAGCCACGGCAGCTTGCTCGATGGGCCAGCGCCGGAGGCGATCGGGCATCCGGGCACGCTATGCCAGAGCGGCTAACAGTGACGCATGTGTTTTAAATTATTTCTTCTCGTTGTGGCATTTTTCTAGTTACCCATGGCAGCTTGCTCGATGCGCCAGCGCCGGTGGCGATCGGGCATCTGGGCACCCTAGGCCAGAGCGGCTAACAGTGACGCATGTGTTTTAAATGATTTCTTTCTTCTCGTTGTGGCCTTTTTCTAGTTACCCATGGCAGATTGCTCGATGGGCCAGCGCCGGTGGCGATCGGGCATCCGGGAACACTAGGCCAGAACGGCTAAGAGTGACACATGTGTTTTAAATGATTTCTTTCCCCTCAATGTGGCATTTTTCTAGTTAGCCACGGCAGCTTGCTCGATGGGCCAGCGCCAGAGGCGAGCGGGCATCCGGGCACTCTAGCCCAGAGCGGCTAACAGTGACACATGTGGTGTAAATGGTTTCTTCCCCTCGTTGTGGCATTTTTCTAGTTAGATGGCAGATTGCTCGATGTGCCAGCGCCGGAGGCGAGCGGGCATCCGTGCACCCTATGCCAGATCGGCTAACAGTGACGCATGTGTTGTAAATGGTTTCTTTCCACTCGTAGTGGCATTTTTCAAGTTAGCCACGGCCGCTTGCTTGACGGGCCAGCGCCGGATGCGATCGGGCATCCGGGCACCCTAAGCCAGAACGGCTAAGAGTGACACGTCATGTGTTGTAAATGGTTTCTTTCCCCTCGTTGTGGCATTTTTCTAGTTAGCCACGGCAGCTTGCTCGATGGGCCACAGCCTGGGGCGTTCGGGCATCCGGGCACCCCAGGCCAGAGCGGCTGACAGTGACTTATGTGTTGTAAATTGTTTGTTTCCGCTCGTAGTGGCATTTTTTAGTTAGCCGTGGCCGCTAACTCGATGGGCCAGCGCCGGAGGCGATCGGGCATCCGGGCACCCTAGGCCAGAGCGGCTAACAGTGACGCATGTGTTGTAAATGGTTTATTTCCCCTCGTTGTGGCATTTTTCTAGTTAGCCACGACAGCTTGCTCGATGGGCAAGCGCCAGAGGCGAGCGGGCGTCCGGGCACCCTAGGCCAGAGCGGCTAACAGTGACGCATGTGTTGTAAATGGTTTCTTTCCCCTCGTTGTGGCATTTTTCTAGTTATCCACGGCAGCTTGATCGATGGGCCAGTGCCGGAGGCGAGCGGGCATCCGAGCACCCTAGGCCAGAGCGGCTATCTGTGACTCATATGCTGTAAATGGTTCCTTTCCCCTCGTTGTGGCATTTTTCTAGTTAGAAGGCAGCCTGCTCGATAGGCCAGCGCCGGAGGCGATCGGGCATCTGGGCACCCTAGGCCAGAGCGGCTAACAGTGATGCATGTGTTTTAAATGATTTCTTTCGCCTCGATTTGGCATTTTTCTAGTTAGCCACGGCAGCTTGCTCGATGAGCCAGCGCCGGAGGCGATTGGGCATCCGGGAACCCTAGGCCAGAGCGGCTAACAGGGACGCATGTGTTGTAAATGGTTTCTTTCCCCTGGTTGTGGCATTTTTCTAGTTAGCCTCAGCAGCTTGCTCAATGGGCGAGCGCCGAAGGCGAGCGGGCATCCGGGTACCCTAGGCCAGAGCGGCTAACAGATACGCGTGTGTTGTAAATGGTTTCATTCGCATCGTTTTGGCATTTTTCTAGTTAGCCACGGCAGCTTGCTCGATGAGCCAGCGCCGGAGGAGATCGGGCATCCGGGCACCCTAGGCCAGAGCGGCTAAGAGTGACGCATGTGTTTTAAATGATTTCATTCTTCTCGTTGTGGCATTTTACTAGTTAGCCACGGCAGCTTGCTCGATGGGCCAGCGCTGGAGGTGATCGGGCATCCGGGCACCCTAGGCCAGAACGGCTAGCAGTGACGAATGTGTTGTAAATGGTTTCCTCTCGTTGTGGCATTTTTTCAATTAGCCACGGCAGCTTGCTCGATGGCCCAGCGCCGGAGGCAAGCGGGCATCCGGGAACCCTAGGCCAGGACGGCTAATAGTGACGCATGTGTTGTAAACGGTTTCCTCTCGTTGTGGCATTTTTCTATTTAGCCACGGCCGCTTGCTCGATGGGCAAGCGCCGGAGGCGATCGGGTATCCGAGCACCCTAGGCCAGAACGGATAAGAGTGACGCATGTGTTTTAAATGGTTTCCTTCCCTTCGTTGTGGCATTTTTCTAGTTAGCCACGGCAGCTTGCTCGACGGGCCAGCGCCGGAGGCGATCGGGCATCCGGGCACCCTAGGCCAGAGCGGCTAACAGTGACGCATGTGTTGTAAATGGTTTCTTTTGCCTCGTTGTGGTATTTTTCTAGTTAGCCACGGCAGCTTGCTCGGTGTGCCAGCGCCGGTGGCGAGCAGTCATCCGGGCACCCTAGGCCAGATCGGCTAACAGTGACCCATGTGTTGTAAATGGTTTATTTCCCCTCGCTGTGACATTTTTCTAGTTCGGCCCGGCAGCTTGCTCGATGGGCCAGTGCTTGAAGCGAGCGGCGGGAATCCGGGCACCCTAGGCCAGAGCGGCTAAGAGTGACGCATGTGTTGTAAATGGTTTCTTCCCCCTCGTTGTGTCATTTTTCTAGTTAGCCAAGACAGCTTGCTCGATGAGCCAGCGCCGGAGGCGAGCGGGCATCCGGGCACCCTAGGCAAGAGTGGCTAACGTTGACGCATATGTTTTAAATGGTTTCTTTCCCCTCGTTGCGGCATTGTTCTAGTTAGATGGCGGCTTGCTCGATGGTCCAGCTCGGGAGGCGAGCGGGCATCCGGGCACCCTAGGCCAGAACGGCTAAGAGTGACGCATGTGTTGTAAATGGTTTCTTCTCGTTGTGGCATTTTTCTAGTTAGCCACGGCAGCTTGCTCGATGGGCCGGCGCCGGAGGCGATCGGGCATCCGGGCACCCTAGGCCAGAGCGCCTAACAGTGAGGCATGTTGTGTAAATGGTTTCTAATCTCTCGTTGCGTCATTTTTGTTAGCCACGACAGCTTGCTCGATGGTCAAGCGCCGGAGGCGAGCGGGCATCCGTGCACCATAGGCCAGAGCGGCTAACAGTGACGCATGTGTTGTAAATGGATTCTTTCCTCTCGTTGTGGCATTTTTCTAGTTAGCCACGGCAGCTTGCTCAATGGGCCAGCGCCGAAGGCGAGCGGACATCAAGGCACTCTAGGCCAGAGCGGCCAACAGTGACGCGTGTGTTGTAAATGGTTTCTTTCGCATCGTTTTGGCATTTTTCTAGTTAGCCACGGCAGCTTCCTCGATGAGCCAGCGCCGTCTCGATGAGCCAGCGCCGGAGGCGATCGGGCATCTGGGCACTCTAGGCCAGTGCGGCTAACAATGACGCATGTGTTTTAAATGATTTCTTTCTTCTCGTTGTGGCATTTTTCTAATTAGCCACGGCAGCTTGCTCGATGGGCCAGCGCCGGAGGCGAGCGGGCGTCCGGGCACCCTAGGCCAGAGCGGCTAACAGTGACGCATGTGTTGTAAATGGTTTCTTTCCCCTCGTTGTGGCATTTTTCTAGTTAACCACGGCTAGCTTGATCGATGGGCCATCGCCTTAGGCGAGCGGGCATCTGAGCACCCTAGGCCAGAGCGGCTATCTGTGACGCATGTGTTGTAAAATGTTTCTTTTGCCTCGATTTGGCATTTTTCTAGTTAGCCACGGCATCTTGCTCGATGAGCCAGCGCCGGAGGCGATCGGGCCCCCGGGCACCCTAGGCCAGAGCCGCTAACAGTGACGCATGTGTTGTAAATGGTTTCTTTCCCCTCGTTCTGGCATTTTTCTAGTTAGCCACGGCAGCTTGCTCAATGGGCCATCGCCGAAGGCGAGCGGGCATCCGGGCACCCTAGACCAGTGCGGCTAACAGATACGCGTGTGTTGTAAATGGTTTCTTTTGCATCGTTTTGGCATTTTTCTAGTTAGCCACGGCCGCTTGCTCGATGGGCCAGCGCCGGAGGCGATCGGGCATCCGGGCACCCTAGGCCAGAACGGCTAAGAGTGACGCATGTGTTTTAAATGGTTTCTTTCCCCTCGTTGTGGCATTTTTCTAGTTAGCCACGGCAGCTTGCTCGACGGGCCAGCGCCGGAGACGATCGGGCATCCGGGCACCCTAGGCCAGAGCGGCTAACAGTGACGCATGTGTTGTAAATGGTTTCTTTCCCCTCGTTGTGGCATTTTTCTAGTTAGCCACGGCAGCTTGCTCGGTGTGCCAGCGCCGGTGGCGAGCAGGCATCCGGGCACCCTAGGCCAGATCGGCTAACAGTGACGCATGTGTTGTAAATGGTTTCTTTCCCCTCGCTGTGGCATTTTTCTAGTTCGACACGGCAGCTTGCTCGGTGGGCCAGCGCTTGAGGCGAGCGGCGGGCATCCGGGCACCCTAGGCCAGAGCGGCTAACAGTGACGCATGTGTTGTAAATGGATTCTTTCCTCTCGTTGTGGCATTTTTCTTGTTAGCCACGGCAGCTTGCTCAATGGGCCAGCGCCGAAGGCGAGCGGACATCAAGGCACCCTAGGCCAAAGCGGCTAACAGTGACGCGTGTGTTGTAAATGGTTTCTTTCGCATCGTTTTGGCATTTTTCTAGTTAGCCACGGCAGCTTTCTCGATGAGCCAGCGCCGTCTGGATGAGCCAGCGCCGGAGGCGATCGGGCATCTGGGCACCCTAGGCCAGAGGGGCTAACAGTGACGCATGTGTTTTATATGATTTCTTTCTTCTCGTTGTGGCCTTTTTCTAGTTACCCATGGCAGCTTGCTCGATGGGCCAGCGCCGGTGGCGATCGGGCATCCGGGCACCCTCGGCCAGAACGGCTAAGAGTGACGCATCTGTTGTAAATGGTTTCCTCTCGTTGTGGCATTTTTCTAATTAGCCACGGCAGCTTGCTCGATGGGCCAGCGCCGGAGGCGATC